>JAIXND010000815.1:0-166295 GCA_023646645.1 Varanus salvator macromaculatus
TTAGCGATGGTCACTGATGCAGAAGGCTTAAAAAGCCAATTGGACAAATTTGGGGAAGATACCGCCAGTAATCAGAATGGGTCTGACAGATTATCCCGATGTTTTTCTGCTGAATATTTTCTTCTATTTTGATGTAATTTCAAGATAGTTTAAATAATTTTGTTGTTTTATGTTATTTGTAATGTATTCCTTTGTTTTAGCATTATGGTAAGCTGCTCATGCAGCCACACCACACCTCCCATCTGTCACTGTCCCCAGGACTGCTGCGAACATGCAGGCAGAAGATCTTTTGATTAAACTAAGAATTAGGGTCAGTTGTTGCATGAACTGATTTAACATCTTCAAATATTGCTTCTTTGGGTGCTTGTGCTTCCTTCTGCTTTTCTTCCTTCATTTACGTTATCCCTTGCCCACTTTTTGAAAAGTCAACGTGAGGTCTTGAATAAATGATTAATAAATGGATTCCCCTGCTCCCAATATGCAGTCCTTTATGGGCTGGACAGCAACCTTGGAGAGATGTCAGGAATGAAAAGAAGAAGAGAGGGTGTCACCGTTTTTTCTTTTTCATTTTTCAGCGGGATAGAAAAGAAGTTTGTCCGATACTGGCACATATTGTCTTTCCCGCTTGCCGTTCGGGAGGTCAACCGGAGTCCTGGGCTCTTGCCCAACCTCACCCTGGGCTACAACATCTACGAGACCTACTTCCATGGCAGAATCACTTCTGATGCCATGGTGGACCTGCTTGCTGGAGGGGAGAGCAACATTCCCAACTACAGCTGTGGAGGGCGAAGAAGAACCCACTGGCCATTGTGGAAGGGGCCGAATCTGATATAACGATGCACATTTCAGCCATGTCAGGCATCTACAAAACCCCACAGGTAGGAACCGGGACAGGGAAGAGGTGAGCTATGTGCAGTTCCACCTTGGACAGCAATGAGACTGCAAAGAAGGAGAGCAACATGAGATGGAGGAGACCATGGTGAGGCCAAAAGGGTTGTAAAAACAAACTCTTATTCATTCCTAGAGTCATGACAACATGTCTCTTTCAGTGAGCTGGACACCATTCTGGCTGCCTGCATTTTAAAAAGAAGCATTGTATAAGCAGCAAAGCAGGGGAGTGCAGGCATAGGGAACAGGGAGAAACAGGGAGTTCTTACTTCACATTTGCAGCAAGGAACTACCCCATCTAAATGGAGCCCCATAAGAGTAGGGTCTCCAGTTTCCAAGCAGAAGCACTCAGGAACAGTTTTAATTAACCCATCTCTACCAAGGTTCCTACAGGGAGTGCCTGACACTACTTTGGCTAAGTGCATGGTTGTAATTCATTCCTTCTGGGAGGATGTATCCTTTATGCTTGCTAGCCAGCTTTTTCCCAGTGTACGCATCAAGTACATGATTCAGAGAAAGCAGTTCCTTTGGGATGCTGGCGTTTTGGTACTGGGGACTCTGCCCCAGGGTGGTTTTTCCCCATCTCAGCTCCAAAAGGCTGGTGTGGTCCATCTTTCAACAGAGAGCACAGAAAAACTGCTGCTCCACAAGGAATACTTGAGTAGCTCTCTGAGTCCTTCCTCGTAATGGTGGACCCATTGCTGGGTATGAATAATTATAAGTTTTATAAATAACATTATTGTGCTAAAGAAAACCACCTTTTCTCATTTTCTTCATTAGATGAGTTATGGCTTTGATTCTCAGGCCCTTCATCAGAAGAACCAGTTTCCTTTCATCTACCGGATGGTCCCGAATGAAGAAATTCAGGTTGTGGGAATGGTTAAACTGCTCCTGCATTTTGGGTGGACATGGATTGGTCTCTTCATTCCAAGGAATGACAATGGAGAAAGGTTCGTGAGAACTTTGACCCCTCTGCTTGGCACCAGTGGAATTTGTGTGGCCTTCTCAAAAGGACTACTAGTGCAGGTGCATTATTCCCACTTGATGCGGAGTGTATCACCTCATCTGTGGAAACAAATCAATGTTTATGTTTATGTTTGGGACTCTAGCTATGGATTTAATCCATTCATCTTAATCCAGAACAGGTTGGAAGAAGAAAAGATTGGAATGAAAGTCTGGATCACAACATCTTTTCAGGATATCTTCTTGAATGTCTTTAGTCACCCCAGTCCTTTCACTACTTTCATGGCTCTTTTTCCTTCGTGGTGAACACCAAGAGAAAGACAAATTATGACCACTATGGGCCAATGTCATCAAATATGACACAGTTTTGGCTGACAGCCTTTGATTGCTTCTATTCCAAGCATGGTTTATCCAGGAAAGGCTGGACAAGATGCAGAGGGAAGAAGAACCTGGAGATGCTGTCCCAGGAGGAGATTGAGAGGATCCTGTCACAAGACAGCTACAATATTTACAAGAGCGTCCAAGCTGTGGCCCATGCCTTAAATGCCACTTATGCATCCCAATCCAAGAGGTTTCTTGTGGTTCATGCAGGAAACAGGCTGGAACAACGATGGCTGCAGCCATGGCAGGTATTCTGTCTTTTTGGCTTCAGTGCACCGTGCAATCCATAAGTAGCCAAAGGATTAGAATGATCCTATCTTTTCTAAACCCCTCAGGTCCACTTATCATGCTTCACATTCCTCTACCCATCTTCTAAACAGTGTACTCCATCAGTCCATTTCTGCATTCTTCAGTTGTTGGGGCTGCGGTGATCTCCATCCAGAACTAACTGCAATTCTAACTCTGACGTGTTCCTTGAAAGTCATTTCATTTCTGTGACTCATGAATACCTCCCTAATTCCCATAAAAGAAAGTTCAATGCATTAATATTGTTCAAAGACAGGCTGGACATGCACATGGTGGGCATGTCATGAGCGGAGCCGGTTAGTGCCAGAGGTCAGACTAGATGGCCGGGAGGCCCTTCTGACTCGCTCTGTTTCTATGTTTCTATGTGTCTATGTTTCTAATATTAATTAGTAATATTTTGTTCCATGTCTAATACTCATTCGGAGGAGCTCAGATGATTATCTCTTTCAAATCTCTCATCAACTTTCTGGCATCTTGTTCAGATTTCCTTCTCGCATTAATTCTTCTATTCTCTTCTTTTCTCCTCCACACTTCCAGCTATCACAATTCCTCATACTTTATCATCCAAAGATTATCCGTTTCAGAGTCCCTTCAAGATATGCAAACAAAGATGCCTTAAGAGTTCAAGCTGCACAAATTGTTGTGCTATTCCCTTGGCAAAGAGAATGTTACAATACAAAAAAATAATAAAACCAAAAGATAAAAGGAAAAGAAAAAAGAAATATTCCATGGAATATGGAATTTCTCTGAGAAGTATAGATGAACTTGGTGTCCTCCACTGAGTAGGGGTTGGACCCAGTGTTCTTCAAGACCTTTCCAGTTCTATGATTCTATGATTCTGTGATCATCAGGTTTTTCTAAGCATCCATCCTAAGGGTATTTTCCGCAGGCTTTTACAGTGAATTGGGCAGTGCCGTGCTCTTCTCTGTGAGTGTGTGATTCTGGATTCATAAGCAATGGATGGGAAAAGAGGAGGCATCCTGATGCAGCCTGCAGTCACCCCAAGTTCTGGAACAGCAATAGCGAAGTGGTGGACATTTAGTTAGTTAGTAATTGCATTCATTTGTTTGTTCATTTATTGCATTTATATCCCATCCCAGTAGGCCAGAGAGATCTCTGGGTGCTTTTCAAACGTTAAAACACAAAATGCAAGCCCTAAAATATCCAGTTAAGACACTATGAAGACATGAAATAGATTTCATTCCTAGGGGATGTGGATGCAAACTGAACAGAGCAGAAAACAGAAGCCATCCTGCCAGCTCATACTCTTTTCTCTGCCATTGCAGCTTCACACATTCCTGAGAGAAGTCCTTTTTGCTAATGCTTCCGAGCTTGGGTCTAATGGGGAGCTGGCGGTCCAGTACGATATCAGGAACTGGATCTTCTTCCCAAATAAGTCCTACCATAGAGTGACAGTGGGAAGCCTGGTGGGTCATGTTGCCCAGGATGTGAAGCTCACCATGGATCATGAGGCCATTGTGTGGCCCAGGCCATTCCACCAGGTCAGATTCAGGATTACTTGTGTCTGTTCTCCTCCCAGTTCTATTAAGCTTAAATACTTTGCTGAATATTTCCTATGGCATGTGGGGTTCAATATGATGCATGCTTCTCTGAGAACAAAGCCAATGTATATTGTGTGATTCCTGTTCAGAAAACCTGTACTTGGATCTGGAGCAATGTGCTGCCCACAACTGCTCACAGGTTAAATACAATGGGGAGGCCAGGAAATGTGTTCGGGATGACATGTGAGTACAAACCCACAATATTGGGCAGGGACATGACAGGCCCACAGGTAATGGCCACAGAGTTGGATCACCCTAAATCTCATGAGACTTTGCTTGACAGTAGCTAAAACCCAGGTATTTCAGGCTCTGGGCCTGTGTGTTGGAGGCAGAGGGACCCTGGGACCATGAGACTCAGTGGCAGCTCGACACGGCAAAAAGGACACAGGAAGGGATGAAGGCAGAGAAAAATTTGCCCCTTTTCCTTTCATTCAGTGAACATACCATTGCTGCTACATGAAAAAATAGGGGGGAGAGGAGGGAGTTCTGCACTGTGGTCCTAGATTCCAAACAAAGGTTCAGGAAAACCCCACCTCTCTTTTGCTTTCCTGCCAGCTTTGAAGCTTGAATTCAGACTGTTTAAATCTAGGGGGCATCAGAAAGACTGACTTGAAATAAGGGCCTGCCAGGGGTCCCTGGGAAAGGAAATCCCATTGGATTGTTCTGAACGAGTTGATACATTTCCATAGACACAAATTTTCCAACCAGCTTTCCAATTTCTTCTCTCTGTTTGAAGGTGGTGCCTCGATCCCGGTGTGTCAGAAGCTGTCACCCTGGCATGCCAAGGAGGTTCAGGAAGGGAAGCCGCCCTGCTGCTACACTTGTGCTCGGTGTCCGGAAGGGACCACCTCAGCTCGGGAGGGTAGGTGACCTCAGAGCACAGAACCCATTTCTGAAGCACATTTCAGGGTTGGTGGACAGAATCTCTCCTAATGAGAAGAATAAGCACAGGGAAATGCTGCCTGCAGGTATCAAGATGGAAGAGCTGGCAAGGCTTTTCTCAAGGCTGCACTCTCTAGGTGTTAAGGTAGACCCTGGAAATATGCAAAGTCTGCAAGTGTCAGAAAGGGGCAAGGTCTGGGAGTCACCTTGGGAGTTTCTAACTTAGCTTCAACAAACCACATGCTCTGCATGCTCAGGGACTTTCTCTTCAGTGGTTATGTACCTTGAACAATGCAGAACTTTCGGAAAACAATGGGTGCATTGGTTTGAAACTGAGAAGAAGGAACCTAGATCCTGTCAAGCATGCTCATAATATAGGAAATATGTCAAGAAAACCTCCTCTGGGATTCTGGCATGGATTGGAAGCTGCCCCAGGCTGTGGATATCACTAGGTGTGGATGTCAGGACAATCAACACAACCTCAGTGCAGTTAGACAAACCATGCAATGCAGAACCAGTCCACAAACACTGTGAAGAATAAGCCACTGTGGCTCCTTTCCAATCCAACCCTCAAAGCCACCCATTCCGTCATCACCTCCCGCATATCCCACAGCTTTCCAGCCAAATGCGAAATGGGATCCATGATGGGGAAGATGAATGCACTCTTCTTCTTTCAGATGCTGATTTCTGCATGAGGTGCCCAGCAGATCAGCACCCAAGTTCCAACCAGGATCACTGCATCCCAAAGAGCATCAGCTTCCTATCCTATGAAGACCCTCTGGGGAGCACTCTGGCTTCACTTGCCCTATTCTTTGCCTTCACCACAGGCTGTATCTTAGGAATCTTCATCAAATACTTGGACACCCCATTAGTCAAAGCCAACAACCGGGACCTCTCCTACATTCTCCTTGTCTCCCTCCTGCTTTCTTTTTTGTCCTCCTTCCTATTCATTGGGCAGCCACAAAAAGAAACTTGCCTGCTCCGACAAACAGCCTTCAGCATCATCTTCTCAGTTGCTGTCTCTTCTGTGCTGGCCAAAACTGTCACTGTGGTGCTGGCCTTTCTGGCCACCAAGCCAGGGAACAAGGTGAGAAGGTGGCTGGGAAAGAGCTTGGCCAACTCCATTGTTATTTCCTGTTCCAGTGTGCAACTGGTCATCTGTTCTATCTGGCTGAGTATGGCTCCACCTTTCCCAGACTCTGACATGCACTCCCAGCATGGACACATCATCCTGCAATGCAATGAAGGGTCTGCCGCCATGTTCTACACTGCCCTTGGATACATGGGTTTCCTGGCCACCATCTGCTTCACGGTGGCTTTCCTGGCAAGGAAGCTTCCAGGGGCCTTCAATGAAACCAAGCTGATCACATTCAGCATGCTGGTCTTCTGCAGCGTCTGGGTATCCTTCGTGCCCACCTACTTGAGCACCAGGGGGAAATACACTGTGGCTGTGCAGGTCTTCTCCATCCAGGCCTCCAGTGCTGGTTTACTGGGCTGCATCTTTCTTCCCAAGACCTATATCATTGTCCTGAGGCCTGATCTGAATACAAAGGAGCATCTCATGATAAACGTACATGATGCCAATTGATGCTAAGCAAGAGGAATCCTCTGTGGACATTAAGATGGGAGCTAAATCTCACTGAGATAATATGCTCTGCAGGCCTACCTTTTGGAAATGACTGTTTTTCAATAGAAATTGAAAGCTATTGGACTTATGGTTCTAGCTAGTCCCAGGATTTTGGGGCATGTAGTGCTATGACCATGTCTGACCATTCTAGATATTGCTTAATTGCAGCACGCACACATACATAGATGTGGCTCAGTCCTTCTCGTTTAAGCCCTTCTTTGACATTTTAGATTGACTTTACTCTTATTTTTGTTTGAGCGTTGATATTGCATTTGATTGTGTTTTACGAATTCCAGTGTACCACAAAAGCAGATTAAATAATGTATTAGATACGAGATGGTTCCTTTGGTAGATGGAAATCTTGGGCTTATACTGAGCAGAAATCTTTACATGAGTTTCCACAGGGTAGGTGCAAGCAGAGTATAAGAAATGGAAAAAACAAAAATCCTAAACCCATTCAAGACTTAGTTTGGATAACATCAAGTCCAACAATAAAGATTTCTTTGAATATATCTGAAGAAAAAAACCAGCTTAAGATGCAGTAGGACCACTGGAGGATCGAGGAGTTGAAGGAGCAGTGAAGGAGGGTAATGAAAATGCAGAGTAGCCCACTGTTTACAGAGGGACCTGGGAAAGTGCAGCTGGTTCTCTTCATGTCTGCTCTGGAGAAAGAGTTGAATCCATTATGAAATGTGAATTAGTAACCCTACAGAAGGAGAGAAGAGAAAGCCCTGCTGAAACAGAGTCTGTGTGGATTCCACAAAGGATAGAAAGCCAGGAGTAGGGAGAGAGCAACATTTGTTGATGACACCAAACTTTTTTGGGTTGCTCTAACTAAAAGTGAATGTGAGGAGATCCAAACAGGTGTCTGCAAACTGTGAGGATACACATCAAATTGCAAATGTTGTTCATATCCATGCAGGGGCAGAAATTCTCACCTGCAATCATACACTGATGGGATCTGACATCTCAGTGACTGTGCCAGAAACAGATGTTGGGGTGATGGTGAAAAGGTTGGGGTGGTGTGAAGAAGGCAAACTGCATGCTAGGGATAAGCAGGAACAGGGTAGAAAATAAAACTTCCTTGAAACAAATCTTTAGCACAATCACACTTGGACTATTGTGTTCAGTACTGGCTGCCTTACCTGAGAATAGTCATTATTGCATTGGAGAAGGTAGAGAGAAGGGCAACGAAAATGACCAAAGGGCTGCAGGTCCACCCCTGTGAGGAGCTCCAACAATTACTCTTTGTGTTAGTAATAGATTTGCTGGCCAATAGTGTCAGGAATGATAAAAGAAGAAAAGGTATAGGTTTTGCTTACTGGTGATACTTTATTAACAATAAGAGACCCACTAGAAGCTGTGGATCAGGTTAGATTGTCTTGAGAAGACTTTGAAGAGATAGTGGGCTTAATGGTGAATTGGGATAATCCAGAAAGGATTCTATTTAACAATGATAAAGAAGAGAAGGAAAATTTCTACAGAATCATATGGAAGTGGTATTTAACTCCAGTCCAGTTGAGTTGTATAGATAACACATTCTCCAATTTATGTTGGGGCTGTGTTCGAGAAATGTGTACATATATACATACATTGGTATACAGAAATCTGGAAGGTGGAGATGTACTGAAATACTCCAAGGCTTTGCTTTTGCTTTTGCTTTTGCTTTGCTTTGCTTTGCTTTGCTTTGCTTTGCTTTGCTTTGCTTTGCTTTCCCTGTGACATGTATCTTTGGTCCAGATGGTGTGGAGAAGAGGAATGCAACAATTATTTTGACTGTATTTAATCTTTATGTTTGCACTTTAAATTTTGTGTGGGTTTTTTGTTAGTACTATTAATGTTTTCCCATCCAGTCTTCCATTCCTGCCACTACTTATGAAATTGTCTTGGAGTCCAGCAAAGGAAACAATGGAACCTATTGGCCAATGGAAGCATGATCCTGAATCTAGACTCGATCCATGTCATTAGGTAAATCTCAAAGCCTCTTTCTGGGGCAAATCTAGTTTTGCTCTTGTCCCTTTTCATGGAATATTGTCCTGATTTCTCTTCTGAGCTCTTCTGAAAATGACCTGCATGTTAAGGACTGTCTAGTCCAGATCTAGCTTAAAACCTACGCAGGATTTAAATGGTCCGTCATCACCCCTTCTGGCTCAATTAGGACAGTTTCTTCTAGGGTTGCATTTGCTGTTGTTATGTGTCAAGTCATCTCCAACTTATGGCGAATCCATGAATGAAAATCCTCCAAAAGGCCCCATCCCCAACAACCCTACACAGCTGTTCTAAATTCCCATCTTTGGCTTTTTTTCTGAACCCACACAGCTCCCACTGGTCTTCCTTTTGGTCTGCCTGTGGTCTTCCTGCCTGTGATTAGTGAAATTTCAGAGCCTATTGCTGGGGTGACTTCAGATGTGGGCTTGTCCCTTTTCACAGAATATTGCCCTAATTTCTCTTCTGAGCTCTTCATAATGTGGCCTGAATGTGAACGGCTGTCTAGTCCAACTCTGGCTTAAATGTTACGAAGGATTTGAAAGTGCCCATCATCACCATTTCTGGTTTGATTAGGGTTGTTTCTTCTAAATGTGCATCTGCTGTTGTTATGAGTCATCCAGTCTTCTCCAACCTAGATGGCAGCCTCAGTTTGGGCATTTTTGTTTCTGAAAGCAAAGGATGGTGAAGCACAAAGGATGCAAAAGAAATGGGACAGTTCAGCCAAAAAGGGAGAGCAGAAACAAGGGAGCTCAGAGCATCTCCTGGCTGGAACACTGAAAAAAAGATATTGTTGCTGATGCTAGCCATGCAACCAAACTCATACTTAAGTGACCTGGTGCAAATGGAACACAGCCAAATATCCATCCTGCTTTCCCATTCTCTGAATGCCAACTATTTCCCCTCTCCTTCCAGTTTCACACCATCCTGAGAGGCGTCCAGTTGTGAATGATTCCCAGGGTGGGCTGGTTTTATACGAGAATGGGCAGCTGGTGGTCAACTACGATATCAGGAACTGGGTCGTTCTACCAAATGGGACCTATCATAGAGTGACTGTTCCCCTACTTAGGAAGGGGAATGAAAATGAGTGTATAACTGGATGCTGGCAAGGCCTAGCACCAACACATTCTACTTACAGTAAAAAATGGAGGCTAGTTTCAGTTTGAGCTCAGGGCTTTCCAGCTCATGGAGAAACTGTTAAATTAAAGCTCAAAGGTATCCTCAATTTGACAGTTGGGATTATTGTTTAAAATGCAACTGTTTGCACAGAAAGTCAGCCTCTTCAAACCACATCCCTCCATCAATAGTCTCCCCTTGGTGTGTTGTCCCTTCTAAGGATCCATTAATTATTCTGCTCTCCTCTGAACTGAAATGTCTCCACTCCCAGTGGGAATAATGTAGAGACAGTCCCCTTGTCCAGAGGCCAGCATAATGTCTCCTTCATGGACCTCCGCTTGAAGACTTGCCAGAAGCTGCCACTTGTGCAATTGCAGAAGTTTGACCAATGAAGGGAACCTGAAGGTCCACACCATGGTTCTGAACTGTTTCTACTGGTTTCCTGTACACATCTGGCAAAAGGACTCTTGTACCTTGTTTTATATTGCATTGTATTGTACTTTGTAAATGGCAATAATGCATTTTGTAAACTTCCCGGAAACCTTTTATGGTCAATAGAATAGGGGCAGGGGTGGGGTAGGGGAAAGGACATAATCCTTTTTATTTATTTATTTATTTATTTAAAAATTTATATGCCGCCCCTTGCAATAGCCTCGGGGCGGCTTAAAACATGTTGCATTATTAAAAACATATAACAAAATTAAAAACTGGCCCATCTCAGGTTACTATATAAAAACATGAACAGAATTATAAATTAAACCTATTAAACATAAATTAAACATTAAACATAAATTCATTAAACATAAATTAAACATAAGTTGAACATAAACTAAAACCAAAACAAAAACCTAAATTAAACAATAATATTAATTAAAATATTGTCTAAATAAAAAGGTCTTCGCCTGGCGCCGAAAAGCAAATAACGACGGCGCCAGGCGAGCCTCTCTGGGGAGCGCATTCCATAAATGGGGCGCCACCGCTGAGAAAGCCCTCCTCCGGGTACTCACCCTCCTAATCTCACGCACGGAGGGTTCCCGGAGGAGAGCCTCCGTCGCTGATCGTAGGGGCGGGAGGGCATATATGGTCGCAGGCGCTCCTTTAGGTAACCAGGGCCCAAGCTGTTTAGGGCCTTATAGGTAAGAACCAGCACCTTGAATTGGGCCCGGACTTCAATGGGGAGCCAGTGGAGCTGACGGAGAACTGGGGTGATATGAGAACCACGCCCAGTCCCCGTCAGCACCCTGGCAGCTCTATTCTGCACCAATTGAAGTATCCGGACCGTCTTCAAGGGAAGCCCCACGTAGAGCGCGTTACAATAATCCAACCGGGAAGTCACCAACGCATGTGTCACCGTCGTCAGGCAATCGAACTCCAGGAAGGGACGCAGCTGATGTATCAGCCGAAGCTGTTGGAAGGCGCTCCTCGCCACTGCTGACACTTGAGCAGTCAAGGTCAGCTCCGGGTCGAGGAGCACTCCCAAGCTGCGGACCCCGTCTTTCAGAGGGAGTGCAACCCCATTCAAGACTAGGGTCAAGTCCCCTACACTGTAGCCAGACCCACCTACCAACAGGACCTCCGTCTTGTCTGGATTGAGCCTCAGTTTATTGGCCCTCATCCAGCCCATTACCTCGGCCAGGCACCGGTTCAGCACAGCCACCGCCTCACCTGGATCGGTGGAAAACGAGAGGTAGAGCTGGGTATCATCCGCATACTGATGATTCCACAGCCCACACCTCCTGATGACCTCCCCCAGCGGTTTCATGTAGATGTTAAAAAGCAAGGGGGACAAAATGGAGCCCTGCGGAACCCCATGGCATAGCTGCCATGGCACAGAGCCATAGTCCCCCAGCACCACCTTCTGAGGCTGCATGTGCACTAGCAATCCTTTTTTAGGACTTGATGGGAAGTCTGACCAATCCAACCACAGGGCTAGCAAAAGACCACAAAGACTGAATATACAGGGCAGCCAATGGATGTGTGTCAATATGCTGAGCTGTTCCTTTGAGCTCAGTTTCAGCAACAACAAAAACCTCTCTTTCCGAAAACCACACTGCTGATTAAAACAACAATTACTTGAATTCCTTCTAAAAGAACATTTGGCAGGGGGCAGCTTCTGGAAGGAACCAAACAAGGATGGAGGTGTGCTTTGCTCCTGATGAATTCCACAGAGTCTTGCCTTGTGCTATTGGGAAGACTCGGACAGCCATGGTGATAATGAAGACAAGCAGCAGACACTGAAGCCCCTGCAAGACAGCAGAAGTTCAAGACTGCAGGATAGTTTGACTGCGTGGAAGATAGATGCATTCATAATGCTCACTGGGGACCACTCAGTGTCATGCATAAATTCATGTGAGTCTCAAAGCATGATCTTCAGCCCAGCACTTTTGATGGAGGTTTCCCAGTGAGGGTCAATTGGCAGTAACCTTTCCCTTTCAGTGCACCCATCTCAGGCACTAGACTCATTTTGATGAATTTTCACAAACAGGGTTTCCTCCCGCTCTCCACCGGTGGCTCAGGCCACCCCGACAGTCCAGCAAGTTGCAGAGGTGATGCTCATTCACCTTGTAATTATCTGCATTATGGTGATTTCCCTTTCCATTCTTGCCACTGCTCAGGACATTGCCTTGGGGACCAAACATTGCAATCAAGCAACTTGCTGCTTGGTGCCTGAAATGGTTCTTGTGTAAAATCACCCCTCAACTGACATGACTCACAAGAGAGACAGGCAGCAGAACGATGCTGCTGTGAAATTTAAACAAGCCCCTCTTTGGGGAGACTTCCTTGTATGCAGCAAGCCAGGGCAGTCTCAGTCTTGCAAATGTGTCCTGTCTTTCTCTCCTTAGTGGGTGAGGGGAGAGGATAAAGAGAGTGCTAAAAGGTCTAGGTCCCCCAATGAGAACCCGGATGCTCCTTTCAGTGCTCTTCCTGCCCTGTGCAGCCTTGAAGGGGCAGGAGGCAAAATGTCCCCTGAATCTGATCCCAGATGAAAGTGCTGCAGAGAACTACTACAGGCCAGGAGACCAGCTCGTCAGTGGCATCCTAGCTACAAAGAGTATTACACGTGAAGACCCATACTTCTTCTCTGAGCCTCCCCTGGCCTTCATTTGGAGGTAGATAATATTTCTGGACAGATTCCATGCTTTCCCACCTGCCTTCCATCTTCCCAACCTTTACCAGTCAAAACACTCAGGTCAAAAGGACCTGAGACACGGTCATTTCTGGGATATCAAAGATCGGTTGTCCGCATTACCAGGCTTGCTCTGCATTGGGGAGAAATGGGTAGAAAGGTACTTGCTTAATGTGGAAAGGGTTGGGTTTCACCTGGAGCAGCCCCAGGATTGCTGAGAACATGCAATGAGAAGACACTTTTCTTTAAGCAGGTATTATACTCAGTTGTTGTTTTTATCTACCAGCTGGGTGGTTTGGGTATTTGTGACATTGTCCTTGCCTCTGTTTTGAGCTGCTGCTTAGCAATCACAATTATAATGTAAAGTGAATGTATTTCATTGCAATAACACCCATGGCTAAAACTCTCTAAGCAGTTTCAGTTAGGTATTCTTTCCAAACTTCCATATTTGCTACATGTTGACTGACTCCTCAATGTACCATCCAGTTTGGGGGAGGTCTCAGCACTTTTCAGACACATTGCCAGGAAAGATTTCTAGGTGTGCAGTGGCAAGAATGCTGCTTCTTTCCCTGAATGGAAAGGAGAGCACTCAAACCAATTTTTCTTCTCCAGTGAACCAGCAAGGATTTTTGTCAAGTACTGGCACATTCTGTCTTTCCTGCATGCCATTCGTGAGGTCAACCAAAGTCCTGGACTCTTGCCCAACCTCACCCTGGGCTACAATGTCTATGAGACCTACTTCCATGGGAGGATCACGTCCGATGCTATGGTGGACCTGCTTGCTGGAGGGGACAGCAACATCCCCAATTACAGCTGCGGAGGGTGGAAGACCCCACTGGCCATTGTGGAAGGGGCCGAATCTGACATCTCAATGCACATTTCAGCCATGTCGGGCATCTACAAAATCCCTCAGGTAGGAACTGGGAACAGGGAGGGAGTTGAACTGTGTGCAGTTCCATCTAGGAGGGCAATAAAAGGACAACACAAGACAAGCTGTACTGAGATGCAGCAAGATGCAATGAGGCCAAAAGCATGTCAAACTCCCTTTCATTTCCAAACTGTGCTCATTTACAATTCTTTTCCAGTTTCACTCAGCAATGTATGTATAGGTTTAGCTTTAGTTTCAGGTTCAGGTTGTTCTTGCCAGCGTTACCAAATAGCAAGAATGGAGAAGCACATGGTACTCGTGAAGTGGCATTAGCAGGGAGTGGTTGGAAATGATTGTTACCTGCTTCTCAGCTGAAGCAATTCACATGCCCTTATGACAGGGGTTGCATCAAACAAGGCCTGAAAACAACCCAACTGAGTAGCAGTTTTTATCAACCCAGAACTAGCGATGGGCCACAGGAAACGCAATCAGCTCTTCACAGTCTGGCACTTTACTAATCATGCTGAGCCTGGTGTTGTTGCCTTCAACTGTGGTGTCTTGGCATGTCCCGCCCAAGAGAACATCCCCTCCTCTGGGGACTCTCTTCTTACTTGCTACGTTTCTATGTAAATGCCAGAACCAGCACAAAGAGAGGTTTTGTGTTAGATTGTAGTAATTTTCAGGTTTACAAATTTATGAGTTATATCATAAAAGCACAACTGCTTTTTCTTCCATTTGCGCTAGTTGAGTTACGGTGTTGTTGCTTCTGTTCTTCAAGAAAAAATACAATTTCCTTTTATCTACCGGATGGTCCCAAAAGAAGAAATTCAGGCTGTGGGAATGGTCAAACTGTTCTTGCATTTTCAGTGGACATATGTCGGTCTCCTTGCTCCAAGCAATGAGAATGGAGAAAGCTTCCTGAGAACTCTGACACCGCTGCTTTTTACTAGCGGTATTTGTGTGGCTTTCCTAAACAGACTAGGAATGCAGACAGATTATTTACTGTTGATCCGGATTGAATTACTTCTTGTGAGGAGAAAAGTCAATGTTTGCATTTATGTCTGGGACTCCAGCTATGGATTTGAACCATTCCGTTTAATCCAGTCAATGCTGAAAGAGGAAACGATTGGGATGAAAGTCTGGATCACAACATCTTTTCAGGACATCTTCTTCAATGTTTTTAGTCATCATAGCGACTTCAGCCTCTTCCATGGCTCCTTTTCCTTTGTGGTGAAGAGCAAGAGAAACACAGAGTATGACCACTTTGGGCCAATGTCACCAGAAATGACAGAGTTTTGGTTGACGGCTTTTGATTGCTTCTATTCCAAGCATGGCTTGTCCAGGAAAGGCTGGACAAGGTGCAGAGAGAAAGAGGACCTAGAGATGCTGTCCCAGGAGGAGATTGAGAGGATCCTGTCTCAAGACAACTACAGTATTTACAACAGTGTCCAAGTCGTGGCCCTTGCCTTACATGCTGCTTATGCATCCCGAGCCAAGAGGATGCAGATGGTGCATGGAAGAGAGAGGGTGCGATGGCAAAGGCTGCAGCCATGGCAGGTATCGCCTTTCCCTTTGCAACATTGTACCGAATTGAAATATATCGGCCAATGAAAACATGATCCTGAATCCAGACTTGATCAATGTCATTAGTGAAATGTTAGAGCCTATTGCAGGGGTGACTTCAATTGTGGGCTTGTCCCTTTTCATGGAATATTGCCCTAACTTCTCTTCTGAGCATTTCATAATGTGGCCTGAATGTGAACGGCTGTCTAGTCCAACTCTGGCTTAAATGTTATGAAGGATTTGAAAGTGCCCATCATCACCACTTCAGGTTTGATTAGGGTTGTTTCTTCTAAATGTGCATCTGCTGTTGTTATGAGTCATCCAGTCATCTCCAATGGGTATATTTGTTTCTGAAAGGAAAGGATGGTGAAGCACAAAGGATGCAAAAGAAATGGAGCAGTTCAGTCAAAAAGGGAGAACAGAAACAAAGGAGCTCAGAGCATATTCTGGCTGTGACACTGAAAAAAGATATTGTTACTGATACCAGGCATGCAACCAAACTTATTCTTAAGAGACCTGGTGCAAATGAAACACAGCCAAATATCCATCCTACTTTCCCATTCTCTGAATGCCGACTATTTTCCATCTCCTTCCAGTTTCAAACCATCCTGAGAGGAGTCCAGTTTGTGAATGTTTCCCAGGGTGGCCTGGTTTTATACGAGAACGGGCAGCTGGCAATAAACTACGATATCAGGAACTGGGTCGTTCTACCAAATGAGACCTATCTTAGAGTGATCATTGGGAGCCTGACAGGACAGTCATCTCAGGATGTGAAACTCACCATGGATCCGGAGGCCATCGTGTGGCCCAGGCAGTTTAACCAGGTTGGCTTATGATTCCTGGCATTCCATTGCCTGTCACATTCTTTAAGATGGAATAGCAAATATTTGCTATGGAATGCAAGCTGCAATCTTCTGCAGACATTCCTGAGAGTAAGTCCCAAGTAATATTCAGGCTCCTCTCATCAAAGTATGTGCACCCAGACAGGGTCCATTTTCCGCCCTCTGCCTCTCTATGCTTCCATCATGACAAAGAGGTCAGTAAGTTTCCCCAAGGAAGACCACGGATTACAGAGTTCAACAGAACTTCCAGTAGCCTTCCCAGGACCATTTGGTACAGGACGGTATACAAGAGTTTCAAATGAATGAATGAATGAATGAATGAATGAATAAATAGCCAAAGCTGAGGCAATGGCACACTGGAAGGCCTGCAAGAAAGGTATGCAGAGGCCACATCATCAGTTCTGCCCTAGAGTAAGCACTGTTTTCCTGAGGGCAACTCGCCCTTCCTTACAGTTTTATGTATGAAAGCTGAATCAAGACATTTTAATCTCATTCCAGGGGGCAACAGATGTGCTGCCTTGAGAAAAGGGTCTGCCAGTGGTCCCTGGGAATGGAACTCCCATTCTATCATTCCACAGCTAGTTGATTCTTGTCCACAGAAATGAAGATGCTGACCAGCTCTTCCTTGATGCTCCTTCTCTTTGTTTACAGACAGTGCCCCACTCCAGGTGTGTTGAAAGCTGTCACCCTGGATCTGCTAAGGCAGTTCTGGAAGGGAAGCCTCCCTGCTGCTATGCATGTGCGCCCTGCTCGGACAGCACCATCTCTGCTCAGGAGGGTAAGTTACTGCAGAGGAAAAAGAGCTGAATGTGCCATAACACCCAGTTTTTAACAGGGAAATATATCAAGGATCTGACTTCCCACTGATGGAATGTGCTTCCAAGTTAGAATCTTGTAGTTAGAGGTCCTCCTTGGGCAAGAGGTTTGCTTAGGCCAGCCGTTCCAGTGCACAGATTGAATCCTCTTGAATGATGGGTTTATCCATTACAATGGTCTATTTTGATTTAATTCTGGTATTGATCTTTTGTTCTTCCGGTTTTTATATCACTCCAATAGAGCTCATGAAGTGCACATGGCAAATATTTATTTGCTATCATGAGAAATATTTTTAAATGTTAGTAAATGTCCAGTCAGGGCACGAGTGGCATGTTTCTCCATTTTCAGTCATGCTGGCCACATGACCACGGAATCATACTCAGAAAACGCTGACTCCTTGGCTAAGAAATGCTGATGAGCACTGGACCCAGTGTCAGACATGACAAGCACACATGTGCAGGGTGACCCTTTATCTCCAGATAAAACTGCTAGCAACACCTGCCATGGTTGGTTATGAAACTCATAATCAGACTAGTAGAATTAATTTCTGCCTCTGCATCCAATCTGGGAAAGCATTATCTAGGAAGGAAGTCCAACAGGCTTTCCTAACCTAAGAAAGCTAGACGGAGATCCCTCCCGTTAAGGCCTGCTCTAGACATATTCAAAGAGGTGGGAAGGGCAGGTTTGCTCCTTCAGAGCACAGGGGACACCAGGTCTTGCAAACCCATTGAAGCTTCCTGAGCTTGCAATGTGGTCTGTTAATGACCACGGAATCCATTACCTGGGGATTTGAGTGGGAACTCAAGAGAAGGACATTTTAACCAAGGAAGCCAGAAGGCAAGTGCTGGGAGCCAGAGCTTCCCATTTCAATCCAGCCAGTCTCATTAAACAGTGACACAGGCAGCTGGCTGGCTAGATCCCCACAGCTGTGGCAACAAGTTCCTGTCCAGCCAAGTTCAGGACTCCCCAGACAGCGAGTCCAGGCTTGGTGTAGGAGGAGGGTGGGCAGGTACTAGCACAGACTGCTGGATGGGAAAAGTCGCCAGATGAGAGGACTTGAGAGAGTGTAGAAAAGAAAGTGTTCTGGAAAAGAGAGGTGGGAAGATAAAGGGGGTTTGTCATTGCTGGTCCAGAGGTGCCAGGCCAAGAGAGAAGATGTAGGGACAGACTCAACTCTTCATATGGGAGGATGCTACTCCCAACATTACAGGAATTGTTACATACAGGGATTTATGCTGCTTGTGAGCTTCTGAGGTTCAATCCAGGTCTGTGAAGATTTCATCCAGCACTACCGGAAAAGGACAGGAGAGGGGAGAGGCTCCTTTCCAACAGTTGTTCTTGTGGGATTCTCCTTGCTGCAACATCCAAAACCTTGGAGTTGGCAGCTGAACTGGATTCTGAGGACCCCTCATCCAATGATCTTGCAGACTTTGGATGACATGGCAACCTACATACTGTGAAGATGATTGGCAAAATCAAGCAATGAAGAAGCAGCAAATGCTGGATAGCAAAAAAAAGACCATGGTCCTTTGGAATCAATGAACCCTGCTGGGTTTTTTTCACCACCCTTTCATCCTTAAATTTTCCATCTCAATGTGTTAGAAGACAGACTGTTCTGGATAACATCAGATGCCAGTTAGTTAAACTGAATTAATTCTCCCTCCTTTCAGATGCACATCATTGTATAGCATGTCCAGCAGATCAGAAGCCAAACTCAGATCAAGATCACTGTGTCCCCAAGACTGTGAGATTCCTGTCGTATGAAGAAACTCTGGGGATCTCCCTGGCTTCTCTTGCCCTATTCTGCTCCTTCACCACAGGCTGTGTCTTAGGAATCTTCATCAAATACTTGGACACCCCATTAGTCAAAGCCAACAACCGGGACCTCTCTTACATTCTCCTCTTCTCCCTCCTACTTTCCTTTTGTTCCACCTTCCTTTTCATTGGCCAGCCACAGAAAGTGAATTGCCTGCTCCGGCAAACAACCTTCAGCATCATCTTTTCAGTTGCCACCTCGAGTGTGTTGGCCAAAACAGTCACTGTGGTGCTGGCCTTCCTGGCCACCGAGCCAGGCAATAAGGTAAGAAGGTGGCTGGGAAAGAGCTTGGCCAATACCACTGTCATTTCCTGTTCCAGTGTGCAACTGGTTATCTGCTCCATCTGGCTGGGCATCTCTCCACCCTTCCCTGACTCTGACATGCATTCCCAGCCTGAACACATCATCCTACAATGCAATGAAGGGTCTTTTGCCATGTTCTACTCTGCCCTGGGCTACATGGGCTTCCTGGCTGCCTTCTGCTTCATTGTGGCTTTCCTGGCCAGGAAGCTCCCTGGGGCCTTCAACGAAGCTAAGCTGATCACCTTCAGCATGCTGGTCTTCTGCAGTGTCTGGGTGTCCTTTGTTCCCTCCTACCTAAGCAGCAAGGGGAAGTACATGGTGGCTGTGCAGGTCTTCTCCATCTTGGCCTCCAGTGTTGGGCTGCTGGGCTGTATCTTTCTTCCCAAGTGCTACATCATTGTCCTGAGACCTGACCTGAATACAAAGGAGCATCTCATAATGAAACCAGAAGCTGGCATTAAGATGAAATGAGAAATTAAGATGAGAGCTAAGGGAAAATCCAGTGACAACTTGCCCTTATTGCAGCACTGGTTGTAGAGGAAGTCCGCATTCTAAAGAAGTCTCTTTTACAGAAGTGGGAAGAAAAGCTTCCCCAGTTTGCAGCTTTATGCTGAATCCCAGGAAGAGTAATCCAGCAGGGAGTTTTAGCTCCTACACACTTGTTCCAAAAGGAAACCCATATTTAAATAAGTCCACGCTTTGGAAGGTGAATGAACATGAGTGCATTGCTGGATGCTTGCAAGGTCCTAGCCAACAACACATCCTACCTATCATAAAAAATGGAGACTAGTTTCAGTTCGTGCTCAGGGCTTTCCAGCTTATGGAGAAGTTCATAATCTTAAACTCAAATGGTTTAAATTTGATGGTTGGGCTTATCATTTGAAAGGCACTCACTTGCACAGAATGTCAGCCCCTCCAAACCGCATCCCTCCATCAATAGCCTCCCCTTGGTGTGTTGTTCCTTCTAATGATCCATTAATTGTTCTGCTCTCCTCTGAACTAAAATGTCTCCACTCCCAGTGGGAATAATGTAGAGACAGTTCCCTTGTCCAGTTGCCAGCATAATGCCTCCTTCATGGGCCTCCCCTTGAAGGCTCGCCAGAAGCTGCCACTTGTGCAAATTGCAGCAGTTTGACCAATCAAGGGAACCTGAAGGTCCACATCATGGTTCTGAACTGTTTCTACTGGCTTCCTGTTCACATCTGGCCTAAGGGACTCTTGTACCTTGTTTTGCATTGCATTGTATTGTACTCTGTAAATGGCACTAATGTATTTTGTAAACTCCCCTGAAGCCTTTTATGGTCAATAGAACAGGGACGGGTAAGGATACAATCCTTGATGGAATGCTTCTCACAACCATCTGAAGACTATGATTGGCATCCAGGGCTTTGCACCTCCAGCCACCACTGTGGGAGGTTGGTCGCTGGTAACAAGGAGAAGGGCCTTCTTAGTGCTATCCCCTAAACTTTGGAATGAGTCTCATCAGAAACCTTCATTGCCAAGCTAAGAATGCCTTCTCTTGACAAGGGACTTCTGGACACTCAGAGAAACAGCTTCATCTCAGCTCTCTGCTGCCGCAGAAATAATTTATGAGCTTGTCCCAGCATACATAGTGTGCTTCTAGGGTAAGTCAAAGGAGAACATGTACAAGAGTGGTAGCAGGGCCAGGTCACTACGGAAGAATAGCAAGGAATTGCAGGAATAGCATCATTCGGAACACTAAGGCAGGAAATGAAGTGAGAATAGAAAGAGATGCTAAGAATAGCAGGAAACCCTTCTTCAGATACATCCAGAACAATAGACATGAGAAAGAGAAAGGTATCTAGCTTCTGCAAGTGGATGGCAGAGTGATAACAGATGACAAGGAAATGGCAGAGGTAACCTAGAAACATAGAGACAGAGCAAGCCAGAAGGGGCCTCCTCTGAGATCTAGTCTAACCCCCAGCTCTACCTTGCTCCACTCATGACATGCCTACCATGTGCATATCTAGCCTGTTCATGAACACCCTCACCCATGGGGCTTCAACCACATCCCATGGAAGTTCATTCCATACCTTTGGGGTTCTAATTATCATGAAGGACTTCCTGGCATCTAAATTGAACGTTGGTTCCATGAGCTTTGCTCCGTTGGAGCATGTCCTGCCCTCCTCTGCAGGGGAGAACAGGTCTCTACCCACCTCCATGTGACAACCCCTCACATACCTATATGTTGCCAATACAT
This sequence comes from Varanus salvator macromaculatus, assembly GCA_023646645.1. NCBI lineage: Eukaryota > Metazoa > Chordata > Lepidosauria > Squamata > Varanidae > Varanus > Varanus salvator. The sequence goes on from JAIXND010000815.1 coordinate 21,268, forward strand.
CCCCTTGGAATGTCATCTTCTCCAGGCTGAAAAGACCCAGTTCCTTCAGTCACACCTCATATGGCTTTCCCTGCTATCCAGCCAACAGCCTTGTGGCCCTACACTGCACTGACTCTAACCTGGATATACTCTTCTGTAATGAGGGGCCCAGAACTGAGCACAATACTCCAGTTGCGGGTGCTCCAGAGTCATATAGAGCGGTAGTAATACCTCTCTTGATCTAGAAGTCACACTTCTGAGTATGCAACTAAGGGTGGTATTCGCCCTCTTGAGGTGCTCAATTCCTCAAAAATAAATCCTGTCAGAAAAAATTAATCTCATTTTTTGTCCGGGTAACCTCCCAAATGGACAAAGTGAATGCTGTGAACATAATCTACCAAGTGAATGCTGTGGACATAATCTACTTAGACTACCTATAAAAGCTTTCGACATAGTGCCACATGACATTCTGATAAGCAAATTAGGATAAACTGGGCTAGATGGAACATTTTTAGGTGGATTCAAAATTGGCTCCTAAACCCGACACAGTGCTCATCAATGGCATCTTCTCAGATTGGATGGAGGTAACTAGTAGGGTGCTACAGGGTCAGTCCTGGGCCCTGGACCCCTAAGCATCATTATTAATCATTTAGATGAGGAAGTATAAGGAAAGATAATGTGATTTGCAGATGATACAAAACTGAATAGAATGGCAAACACCCTAGAAGACAGAATGAAGATCCAGGGTGATCTTTCAGAATGAGCACACACAGGAGAGAGAGATCTTAAGACTGATGAGTTGGAATGACTTAGAAATCTTCCAGATCTAGATGAGAGATGGGAAGATCAAGATACTGAAAGACTATACAGAACAGGTCCCAAGCTTGGACCTAGAGAGTTCCACAAAGAGGTTTTGATCTAATTTGCTAATTACTATAAACAGAGAATTATGAAAAAAAATGAGAGTTGAGATGAGACAATTTAAAATTATGGAAGCCCCTGTACAAGTCTATCATGATCTTTGCCATCAAACTATAGGCTGAGGTATTCTTTGAATATGATCAAGATCATATTTGAAAGGGGTAACATAAGATATCAGTGGGGATATCCAGTCTAATCTAGAGTTTTTTATAATGGGGAATATGTTAGAATCAACTGTCTGACAAAAGGTTGAAATATGCCATTCGAATGGGGCCTAATAGATGAAGATCCATGGAAACAAGATGTAGCAGTAATTGAAGATAAAGGTTGGGAAATATCAGGAGGAAACAATCAAGGTGGCATAGAAGAAATGTTTGGAGCACTGGGAGGACATGTTTGGAGCACTCTAGGTGAGGTAGAGGTGCAGAATGGTGCATAAAATATGCAATAGCAACAATTTAGAAAATGGGATTGATGGGAAGTGGTTTTACAAGTGATATAAACATAAAGAGCTGGGAATGGCAGATGTCCTTTCTTCCTTACCTGCACCAAGGCACAATTTGGGGATGCTCAGTTTTTCTCTTTTGGGGATGTGGACATGGTACTGCACATGTTTTGGACTGAAGGGAAGGGAGGGGGGGAGAACAGTGGGGGGAGGAATGGTCTCCCTGTTTTCTTTATATATTTGTGCAGCAGGTGCACCCAGGGCAAACAAAGATACATGTACTTAAGAGGATATGCTGAAAACTATGAGACTCATATCATGAAATGTTATAGATCTAGAATTGGAGCAATGATGAATGGAGAAAAGGCAGAAAGGGGACTCATCAGAAAAATAAGGGGATATTTGAACTCATAGCAACATGGTGAAATATCTATGAAAAAGAGTTTGGATCTTCCACATCAAGGGGAGTAGCAATTATTTATTCAAAGGAGGAGGAGATTAAGATTTAAAAAGTAAAGAAAGATGAAAGAGGAAGATAATTGATCTTGCAGCATAAAATAAGAGGAGTTAGTTATTAGTTATTAGTTTGGCACATTAGTTAACAGGTTTGTGCCAAATAAAAACCAAATGTCTTAAAAAATTTTAAAGAAACATATTAAAGAAAGGATATGTCATACTGGCTGTTGATTTCACTATGGTAATAAATAAAATATGGAATAAGCAGAAACCTGTCGGAGAAAAAAAAAAGACATCAATCAGTATTAGTGAGCAAAATAGACTTCTAGGATACATTGCGGAGAGATTGGCAGAAAAATGGAGCTCCATATTTCATGCTGAAACATGCTCCCTGGTGGGCTTGAAGATCTCGAAGACCACCCTGTGGGGGTGGGCAAAGAAGCGAGCTGCCCTAGTACATGGAGTAACGGTGGCTGCTGTACTTGAACTGGGCAAATTGCTGAATTCACGGAGAACGGTCATGAGGTGAATATCCTCTCTAGCCATCGGCTCTGGCAAAAAAAGTGGGAAAAATCATAACTCTGGCACTCGGACTTCGGACCTTCTGAGTGAGATTAAAATTGAGCCCCTAAAAGGAAATCCTAGCAATAAGCAATTACTTAAAAAAAAAAAAAAAAAAGCCCAGTTTCAAACAGAGGAGGAAGAGAATCCCACCCCATCCTCACCCCGGAATAAAAGCGGTGACAGAATTGAGGAAGGTTAACTGAAAAGAGGTAAAGATTGAGATGTGGAAAAAGCAGAATTTTGACCTTCCAACTGGCAAAAGATAAGACTGGAAGCTTACCTTAAGTCAATCTGAGAGGAAAATCCCTTTCTTTTTTCTTTCTTTTTATTCTTGATTTTGGACTCTAATAGAGGACTAATCATTTCCAGTTACTGTTCAAACTCTTTTACTATGAAGAATGAAGACGTTCATTGTGATAATAAGGAACTCTCTGTTGCCACCCTGTGGTCACTTTGATCTATTGCAAGCGGCTCAGACTAAAATTTTGAATCCTGATTCCCAGCCTTTGGGTGGTGACGGAAATACATTCCAGTTGTTTTGATACAAAACATTGTGAAGGTATCCCTAGGGCATAATCTTTTTATGGTCGTTTATTTTTCTTTGCTTGGCTCTTAGTGGATTGCAAATACATGGACAACATAAATCAAGATATTGGAATATTAGAAGAGTTTAAGTTACTTGAACTATTTGGCTGGAGAGACTGCACTATTTGTGTTGGATGTGACTTCTTATCTGTTAAAACAACTGGAAGGGGATTGTTATTAAGTAATTATAAGAACTGGAGAAGAGGAAATAATTTGAATAATATTTTAGGCGATCTAAGTGAGGGGAAGGTGCTATTCATCTGAAATTTGTATAGGGACTTAAGTACCTTTATACTTACTTATATTAGCATTCTATTATATCTTAAAATCTGAAGGAAGTATGATTGAATTAATCTTTCATCTACAAACTGATTTTGATTTTTGATCTCAATAATGAGCCTCCCCAGTCTTTACAAGAGCTCTAAAAAGACTACTACTTCATCTTCTGCCCCCTCTTTGGGAGCCTCCAGCCTAGTTCAGCAACAAAAAATACTGTATGTGATGATCCAATAGGATAAATTCAACCATTTTCAAAAGAAGTTACAGACAACACTTCAAGCAATCCAAGAGTCTATTAAAAATGGCCTCAGAATAAAATGAGAAAATGGAGAAAATGGATAGACATATAGTTGCTATAAATGCTCAATAAGCTGATATTCAACATAAAACAACACAGAATGAACAAAAAAATACAAGAGGTGGAAAACAATACTGATACTATTGACCAGAAGATGGAAGAGATAAATAAAGAGGTACAACATCTGACACAAATGAATACAACATTGTGGGACTTAGTTGCTACATTGGAGATGGAAAAGGCCTCTAAATATTTGAGACTACAGAACATACTAGAGACAAAAAAACGAAGACTTAAATAAGTTAATATCAACAATAATAGTGGAAGTACTTGATATGGAGAAGGAAGAAATGGAGAGAGAAGTTGACTTGGTTTATACAGTGAATTCGAGCTATGTGTGAAGACAGACTCCCCAGAGAAGTTCATATCAAATTCGCAAAAAGATCAGTAAGAGATGGAATACTCAGAAGGGTGAGTGAACAACCATTACAATATGGAGAATACCAGATGGTGGTTTTGAGACAGATATCATGGAGAATCAGAGAAGGACAGAAGAAGTACCAGTTCCCTACTTCAAAGCTGACAATGAAAGGAATTTAGATGGTTTGTGCCAGAAGGAATATTTTTCAACTGGAACTCTAGAATATTTAGACTGGATACAGCTCTTAAAGTGCAAGGAATTTATGAAAACTTTAGGAGCTCTTTTGAAGACAGAGAACTGACAGAAAGAGAAAAAGAAAAACGGAGAGGTGGATAAACAGCCCATCTTTTAAGTGAAGAAGAAACAGAAACACCAGATCAACAAGGAGAACAACAACCAATGGAGCAAAGAGGAAAGCTAGGCATGAGAAGTCCAAATATAAATAAATATGAATATTGTACAAATATGAATATCAAAATGGAGGAAAAAAGTTGAAAGGTTTTCAGTTAATATAAATGGATTAAATTCTCCTTGTAAGTGGAAAAAAGCATTTTCACAGCTCCAAAAGCTGAACATTGACATAATTTGCCTACAGGAAATGCTTATAAAAAACAGGATTGAAAACTTTTGGAATTCTCAAAACTTTGTAAGGTATTCATATCTTCAGCTCAACAAAAGAAAAGGGGACTGGCTCTATATATAAAAGAAAACTTGAACCCTAAACACATATTTTCAGATGAAGATGGAAGAATTCTATTGGTTGAGGTAACGGTAAAACAAAAGAAGGCTCTTTTGATGGCAGCATATGCAACTCATGACCAACAGGAAATCTTTGACCAAAAATTACATACAGTACTCATACAAGTTGATTACCAAAGTATCTGCTTAATGGGAGTTTTTAATGCAATTGTAGATAAAAATGGATTATAAGAGTAGTAGTAAAGGAAAGAGAGAAGAATACTTCCAAAATCCTTTTTTAAATTAACAGAGGAATGTAGACATAAAGATTCTTGGAGATACAAAAATACATCTACAACTAAATATACTTTTTGCTCAAATAGACACAGGTCATGATCCAGGATTTATATGGTGTGGATGACCTCAGATGTAATTGTGGATCTGCTACAAGTTGACATAGGCAATAAAGTATTGGCTGACCACAATCGTATAACTATGTCTTGGAAAGGATCAAGAAAATTACCTAGATGGACATTAAATAAATTAATTGGAATGAATATATTTATTGACAAATATATTAATATATTAATTATTAATAATTACACAAATAGAGCCCTTCCTTCCCTCCTGCCTGCCTTCCTTCACTTTCCAGCCAAGGAAGCACGGTGACCACAAAGCCAAAGGATTGCACAGGATCCCTTGCTAGGGATCTGTGCAGGCCAGATCCAATTGTATGCTCCTAACACACCTGTGTTTTTGACCATGCTGAGCTGCAGTGAATGGCCTTCATGCAGAACAGGGACCTGGCACGAGAGTGTTTAGCGATGGTCACTGATGCAGAAGGCTTAAAAAGCCAATTGGACAAATTTGGGGAAGATACCGCCAGTAATCAGAATGCGGATCCTCTGCCTCCAGAGTCAAAGGCAGTTTGCCTCCCAGGACCAGTTTCCTGGGAACATGAGAAACAGGACTAAGGAGACCGTTGCTGCATTCCAGCACACCATAGAGCCACTCTCTGGCACAGAGAACACATTGGCAGAGGGTGACCCCATCTTTGGACTCAAGACTTGCCATGTGTTCATCTTGTTCAGCAGTGACCAATGGATGCTGTGTGTACTTTCACATGTAATCTAAAATATTATTTTCAGCCTGGTTCTCATGCAGGTGCATCATCAGGCGGTGTCCAGCCAAACTTCCCTTTCAAACTCTGGAATACCCTTGATACGTTCTTGCAGGCATGTTTTTCTCCCGCTTGCCACTTGTGGCTCAGGCTGCTTTGAATCCAGGAACTTCCAGAGGGGATGCTGCTTCAACATTGTAATTAATTATAGTACACTGATGCCCAGTTTGCTCCCATAGCAAAGCTGAAGAAATGCTTGTCCCAGGAGATGGCCTTGGAGACCAACACACTAGAGACTGTCCTTGAGGGGAAGAGCTGGGAACAGCTGGCCGAGTATCCAAAACCTTAGACCAATAAAATGCCTTCCAAGTTAAGATGGCAGGCAGGCAGGTAGGCAAGCTGGGCAACTATGCTTGCTGAAAATTCCAGAACGCTCTTCATTGACTCAGAGCTCCTGGTGTGGCCACAGACAAAACCTTGCAAGAGCATCTTGGTTCCTCCACATCTGCTGATGAGACAGGCTGACACAGGGAGGGGAGGGAAGCAGGCAGGTCCAGGATGATCCCTCTCCTGCTGCTCCTGTGCCTGCCCCATGCAGCCTGCAAGATGCAGAAGGCAAAATGCACCCTGAATCTCATACAAGATGAAAGCAATGCAGAGAATTATCACATGCCGGGAGACCAGTTCATCAGTGCAATCCTGTCTACAAAGCATGTTATAAAGAAGGCGCCATACATCTTTTCTAAGCTTCCCCTGACCAAAATTAACAGGTAAGTGATGCTTTCTTGAAAGATTAAATGTTTTCCCACTTTCCTTCCAATTGCTTCCCTTTGCCAAGGGCAGCTTCAATATTCTGGTATTCCTGGTTATCCAAAGCATGTTTGGCCTTTCCCGTGGGTGCTTCCCAAGGAGGCTTTGAATGGGCAAAGGAGTTGGGACCTGGCTGCTTGGAGGACAGTCTCACCCCATGTGAACCTGCCTTTCTCTTGCAATCAATTCTTGTCCACACCTGAAATAAGGTGCTGCTTTCACTGCCGCAGATAAGGAAATCCTGTAAAAGGATATTCCTGGCCACCTTCCTCTACATCCAGTCAAAAGGCATAGGTACTGTCCTGGGCTGAAGAGCCCTTCCAAAGCTCCCTCAAATCTAAAGCCTTCATTTGGTCAACCAAACTTACCTCTGTTGCTGATGCCAACTCTCTAGATCCCCAGATCATTTCATTAAGAAAGAGTTTAGAGAAAGCAGGTGAAGCAGGGAGGGGGAAATGGAGTAGCTGTTGAAGTTCTGGTGTCTGTGTAACCATTGGAATCACAGGAGGAGGGTTGGTAGACCAACAGAAATGCCATCCTTTTGGTCTCAGGGTCTGACAGATTATCCCGATGTTTTTCTTGCTGAATATTTTCTTCTATTTTGATGTAATTTCAAGATAGTTTAAATTAATTTTGTTGTTTTATGTTATTTGTAATGTATTCCTTTGTTTTATGCATTATGGTAAGCTGCTCATGCAGCCACACCACACCTCCCATCTGTCACTGTCCCCAGGACTGCTGCGAACATGCAGGCAGAAGATCTTTTGATTAAACTAAGAATTAGGGTCAGTTGTTGCATGAACTGATTTAACATCTTCAAATATTGCTTCTTTGGGTGCTTGTGCTTCCTTCTGCTTTTCTTCCTTCATTTACGTTATCCCTTGCCCACTTTTTGAAAAGTCAACGTGAGGTCTTGAATAAATGATTAATAAATGGATTCCCCTGCTCCCAATATGCAGTCCTTTATGGGCTGGACAGCAACCTTGGAGAGATGTCAGGAATGAAAAGAAGAAGAGAGGGTGTCACCGTTTTTTCTTTTTCATTTTTCAGCGGGATAGAAAAGAAGTTTGTCCGATACTGGCACATATTGTCTTTCCCGCTTGCCGTTCGGGAGGTCAACCGGAGTCCTGGGCTCTTGCCCAACCTCACCCTGGGCTACAACATCTACGAGACCTACTTCCATGGCAGAATCACTTCTGATGCCATGGTGGACCTGCTTGCTGGAGGGGAGAGCAACATTCCCAACTACAGCTGTGGAGGGCGGAAGAACCCACTGGCCATTGTGGAAGGGGCCGAATCTGATATAACGATGCACATTTCAGCCATGTCAGGCATCTACAAAACCCCACAGGTAGGAACCGGGACAGGGAAGAGGTGAGCTATGTGCAGTTCCACCTTGGACAGCAATGAGACTGCAAAGAAGGAGAGCAACATGAGATGGAGGAGACCATGGTGAGGCCAAAAGGGTTGTAAAAACAAACTCTTATTCATTCCTAGAGTCATGACAACATGTCTCTTTCAGTGAGCTGGACACCATTCTGGCTGCCTGCATTTTAAAAAGAAGCATTGTATAAGCAGCAAAGCAGGGGAGTGCAGGCATAGGGAACAGGGAGAAACAGGGAGTTCTTACTTCACATTTGCAGCAAGGAACTACCCCATCTAAATGGAGCCCCATAAGAGTAGGGTCTCCAGTTTCCAAGCAGAAGCACTCAGGAACAGTTTTAATTAACCCATCTCTACCAAGGTTCCTACAGGGAGTGCCTGACACTACTTTGGCTAAGTGCATGGTTGTAATTCATTCCTTCTGGGAGGATGTATCCTTTATGCTTGCTAGCCAGCTTTTTCCCAGTGTACGCATCAAGTACATGATTCAGAGAAAGCAGTTCCTTTGGGATGCTGGCGTTTTGGTACTGGGGACTCTGCCCCAGGGTGGTTTTTCCCCATCTCAGCTCCAAAAGGCTGGTGTGGTCCATCTTTCAACAGAGAGCACAGAAAAAACTGCTGCTCCACAAGGAATACTTGAGTAGCTCTCTGAGTCCTTCCTCGTAATGGTGGACCCATTGCTGGGTATGAATAATTATAAGTTTTATAAATAACATTATTGTGCTAAAGAAAACCACCTTTTCTCATTTTCTTCATTAGATGAGTTATGGCTTTGATTCTCAGGCCCTTCATCAGAAGAACCAGTTTCCTTTCATCTACCGGATGGTCCCGAATGAAGAAATTCAGGTTGTGGGAATGGTTAAACTGCTCCTGCATTTTGGGTGGACATGGATTGGTCTCTTCATTCCAAGGAATGACAATGGAGAAAGGTTCGTGAGAACTTTGACCCCTCTGCTTGGCACCAGTGGAATTTGTGTGGCCTTCTCAAAAGGACTACTAGTGCAGGTGCATTATTCCCACTTGATGCGGAGTGTATCACCTCATCTGTGGAAACAAATCAATGTTTATGTTTATGTTTGGGACTCTAGCTATGGATTTAATCCATTCATCTTAATCCAGAACAGGTTGGAAGAAGAAAAGATTGGAATGAAAGTCTGGATCACAACATCTTTTCAGGATATCTTCTTGAATGTCTTTAGTCACCCCCAGTCCTTTCACTACTTTCATGGCTCTTTTTCCTTCGTGGTGAACACCAAGAGAAAGACAAATTATGACCACTATGGGCCAATGTCATCAAATATGACACAGTTTTGGCTGACAGCCTTTGATTGCTTCTATTCCAAGCATGGTTTATCCAGGAAAGGCTGGACAAGATGCAGAGGGAAGAAGAACCTGGAGATGCTGTCCCAGGAGGAGATTGAGAGGATCCTGTCACAAGACAGCTACAATATTTACAAGAGCGTCCAAGCTGTGGCCCATGCCTTAAATGCCACTTATGCATCCCAATCCAAGAGGTTTCTTGTGGTTCATGCAGGAAACAGGCTGGAACAACGATGGCTGCAGCCATGGCAGGTATTCTGTCTTTTTGGCTTCAGTGCACCGTGCAATCCATAAGTAGCCAAAGGATTAGAATGATCCTATCTTTTCTAAACCCCTCAGGTCCACTTATCATGCTTCACATTCCTCTACCCATCTTCTAAACAGTGTACTCCATCAGTCCATTTCTGCATTCTTCAGTTGTTGGGGCTGCGGTGATCTCCATCCAGAACTAACTGCAATTCTAACTCTGACGTGTTCCTTGAAAGTCATTTCATTTCTGTGACTCATGAATACCTCCCTAATTCCCATAAAAGAAAAGTTCAATGCATTAATATTGTTCAAAGACAGGCTGGACATGCACATGGTGGGCATGTCATGAGCGGAGCCGGTTAGTGCCAGAGGTCAGACTAGATGGCCCGGGAGGCCCCTTCTGACTCGCTCTGTTTCTATGTTTCTATGTGTCTATGTTTCTAATATTAATTAGTAATATTTTTGTTCCATGTCTAATACTCATTCGGAGGAGCTCAGATGATTATCTCTTTCAAATCTCTCATCAACTTTCTGGCATCTTGTTCAGATTTCCTTCTCGCATTAATTCTTCTATTCTCTTCTTTTCTCCTCCACACTTCCAGCTATCACAATTCCTCATACTTTATCATCCAAAGATTATCCGTTTCAGAGTCCCTTCAAGATATGCAAACAAAGATGCCTTAAGAGTTCAAGCTGCACAAATTGTTGTGCTATTCCCTTGGCAAAGAGAATGTTACAATACAAAAAAATAATAAAACCAAAAGATAAAAGGAAAAGAAAAAAGAAATATTCCATGGAATATGGAATTTCTCTGAGAAGTATAGATGAACTTGGTGTCCTCCACTGAGTAGGGGTTGGACCCAGTGTTCTTCAAGACCTTTCCAGTTCTATGATTCTATGATTCTGTGATCATCAGGTTTTTCTAAGCATCCATCCTAAGGGTATTTTCCGCAGGCTTTTACAGTGAATTGGGCAGTGCCGTGCTCTTCTCTGTGAGTGTGTGATTCTGGATTCATAAGCAATGGATGGGAAAAGAGGAGGCATCCTGATGCAGCCTGCAGTCACCCCAAGTTCTGGAACAGCAATAGCGAAGTGGTGGACATTTAGTTAGTTAGTAATTGCATTCATTTGTTTGTTCATTTATTGCATTTATATCCCATCCCAGTAGGCCAGAGAGATCTCTGGGTGCTTTTCAAATGTTAAAACACAAAATGCAAGCCCTAAAATATCCAGTTAAGACACTATGAAGACATGAAATAGATTTCATTCCTAGGGGATGTGGATGCAAACTGAACAGAGCCAGAAAACAGAAGCCATCCTGCCAGCTCATACTCTTTTCTCTGCCATTGCAGCTTCACACATTCCTGAGAGAAGTCCTTTTTGCTAATGCTTCCGAGCTTGGGTCTAATGGGGAGCTGGCGGTCCAGTACGATATCAGGAACTGGATCTTCTTCCCAAATAAGTCCTACCAAAGAGTGACAGTGGGAAGCCTGGTGGGTCATGTTGCCCAGGATGTGAAGCTCACCATGGATCATGAGGCCATTGTGTGGCCCAGGCCATTCCACCAGGTCAGATTCAGGATTACTTGTGTCTGTTCTCCTCCCAGTTCTATTAAGCTTAAATACTTTGCTGAATATTTCCTATGGCATGTGGGGTTCAATATGATGCATGCTTCTCTGAGAACAAAGCCAATGTATATTGTGTGATTCCTGTTCAGAAAACCTGTACTTGGATCTGGAGCAATGTGCTGCCCACAACTGCTCACAGGTTAAATACAATGGGGAGGCCAGGAAATGTGTTCGGGATGACATGTGAGTACAAACCCACAATATTGGGCAGGGACATGACAGGCCCACAGGTAATGGCCACAGAGTTGGATCACCCTAAATCTCATGAGACTTTGCTTGACAGTAGCTAAAACCCAGGTATTTCAGGCTCTGGGCCTGTGTGTTGGAGGCAGAGGGACCCTGGGACCATGAGACTCAGTGGCAGCTCGACACGGCAAAAAGGACACAGGAAGGGATGAAGGCAGAGAAAAATTTGCCCCTTTTCCTTTCATTCAGTGAACATACCATTGCTGCTACATGAAAAAATAGGGGGGAGAGGAGGGAGTTCTGCACTGTGGTCCTAGATTCCAAACAAAGGTTCAGGAAAACCCCACCTCTCTTTTGCTTTCCTGCCAGCTTTGAAGCTTGAATTCAGACTGTTTAAATCTAGGGGGCATCAGAAAGACTGACTTGAAATAAGGGCCTGCCAGGGGTCCCTGGGAAAGGAAATCCCATTGGATTGTTCTGAACGAGTTGATACATTTCCATAGACACAAATTTTCCAACCAGCTTTCCAATTTCTTCTCTCTGTTTGAAGGTGGTGCCTCGATCCCGGTGTGTCAGAAGCTGTCACCCTGGGCATGCCAAGGAGGTTCAGGAAGGGAAGCCGCCCTGCTGCTACACTTGTGCTCGGTGTCCGGAAGGGACCACCTCAGCTCGGGAGGGTAGGTGACCTCAGAGCACAGAACCCATTTCTGAAGCACATTTCAGGGTTGGTGGACAGAATCTCTCCTAATGAGAAGAATAAGCACAGGGAAATGCTGCCTGCAGGTATCAAGATGGAAGAGCTGGCAAGGCTTTTCTCAAGGCTGCACTCTCTAGGTGTTAAGGTAGACCCTGGAAATATGCAAAGTCTGCAAGTGTCAGAAAGGGGCAAGGTCTGGGAGTCACCTTGGGAGTTTCTAACTTAGCTTCAACAAACCACATGCTCTGCATGCTCAGGGACTTTCTCTTCAGTGGTTATGTACCTTGAACAATGCAGAACTTTCGGAAAACAATGGGTGCATTGGTTTGAAACTGAGAAGAAGGGAACCTAGATCCTGTCAAGCATGCTCATAATATAGGAAATATGTCAAGAAAACCTCCTCTGGGATTCTGGCATGGATTGGAAGCTGCCCCAGGCTGTGGATATCACTAGGTGTGGATGTCAGGACAATCAACACAACCTCAGTGCAGTTAGACAAACCATGCAATGCAGAACCAGTCCACAAACACTGTGAAGAATAAGCCACTGTGGCTCCTTTCCAATCCAACCCTCAAAGCCACCCATTCCGTCATCACCTCCCGCATATCCCACAGCTTTCCAGCCAAATGCGAAATGGGATCCATGATGGGGAAGATGAATGCACTCTTCTTCTTTCAGATGCTGATTTCTGCATGAGGTGCCCAGCAGATCAGCACCCAAGTTCCAACCAGGATCACTGCATCCCAAAGAGCATCAGCTTCCTATCCTATGAAGACCCTCTGGGGAGCACTCTGGCTTCACTTGCCCTATTCTTTGCCTTCACCACAGGCTGTATCTTAGGAATCTTCATCAAATACTTGGACACCCCATTAGTCAAAGCCAACAACCGGGACCTCTCCTACATTCTCCTTGTCTCCCTCCTGCTTTCTTTTTTGTCCTCCTTCCTATTCATTGGGCAGCCACAAAAAGAAACTTGCCTGCTCCGACAAACAGCCTTCAGCATCATCTTCTCAGTTGCTGTCTCTTCTGTGCTGGCCAAAACTGTCACTGTGGTGCTGGCCTTTCTGGCCACCAAGCCAGGGAACAAGGTGAGAAGGTGGCTGGGAAAGAGCTTGGCCAACTCCATTGTTATTTCCTGTTCCAGTGTGCAACTGGTCATCTGTTCTATCTGGCTGAGTATGGCTCCACCTTTCCCAGACTCTGACATGCACTCCCAGCATGGACACATCATCCTGCAATGCAATGAAGGGTCTGCCGCCATGTTCTACACTGCCCTTGGATACATGGGTTTCCTGGCCACCATCTGCTTCACGGTGGCTTTCCTGGCAAGGAAGCTTCCAGGGGCCTTCAATGAAACCAAGCTGATCACATTCAGCATGCTGGTCTTCTGCAGCGTCTGGGTATCCTTCGTGCCCACCTACTTGAGCACCAGGGGGAAATACACTGTGGCTGTGCAGGTCTTCTCCATCCAGGCCTCCAGTGCTGGTTTACTGGGCTGCATCTTTCTTCCCAAGACCTATATCATTGTCCTGAGGCCTGATCTGAATACAAAGGAGCATCTCATGATAAACGTACATGATGCCAATTGATGCTAAGCAAGAGGAATCCTCTGTGGACATTAAGATGGGAGCTAAATCTCACTGAGATAATATGCTCTGCAGGCCTACCTTTTGGAAATGACTGTTTTTCAATAGAAATTGAAAGCTATTGGACTTATGGTTCTAGCTAGTCCCAGGATTTTGGGGCATGTAGTGCTATGACCATGTCTGACCATTCTAGATATTGCTTAATTGCAGCACGCACACATACATAGATGTGGCTCAGTCCTTCTCGTTTAAGCCCTTCTTTGACATTTTAGATTGACTTTACTCTTATTTTTGTTTGAGCGTTGATATTGCATTTGATTGTGTTTTACGAATTCCAGTGTACCACAAAAGCAGATTAAATAATGTATTAGATACGAGATGGTTCCTTTGGTAGATGGAAATCTTGGGCTTATACTGAGCAGAAATCTTTACATGAGTTTCCACAGGGTAGGTGCAAGCAGAGTATAAGAAATGGAAAAAACAAAAATCCTAAACCCATTCAAGACTTAGTTTGGATAACATCAAGTCCAACAATAAAGATTTCTTTGAATATATCTGAAGAAAAAAACCAGCTTAAGATGCAGTAGGACCACTGGAGGATCGAGGAGTTGAAGGAGCAGTGAAGGAGGGTAATGAAAATGCAGAGTAGCCCACTGTTTACAGAGGGACCTGGGAAAGTGCAGCTGGTTCTCTTCATGTCTGCTCTGGAGAAAGAGTTGAATCCATTATGAAATGTGAATTAGTAACCCTACAGAAGGAGAGAAGAGAAAGCCCTGCTGAAACAGAGTCTGTGTGGATTCCACAAAGGATAGAAAGCCAGGAGTAGGGAGAGAGCAACATTTGTTGATGACACCAAACTTTTTTGGGTTGCTCTAACTAAAAGTGAATGTGAGGAGATCCAAACAGGTGTCTGCAAACTGTGAGGATACACATCAAATTGCAAATGTTGTTCATATCCATGCAGGGGCAGAAATTCTCACCTGCAATCATACACTGATGGGATCTGACATCTCAGTGACTGTGCCAGAAACAGATGTTGGGGTGATGGTGAAAAGGTTGGGGTGGTGTGAAGAAGGCAAACTGCATGCTAGGGATAAGCAGGAACAGGGTAGAAAATAAAACTTCCTTGAAACAAATCTTTAGCACAATCACACTTGGACTATTGTGTTCAGTACTGGCTGCCTTACCTGAGAATAGTCATTATTGCATTGGAGAAGGTAGAGAGAAGGGCAACGAAAATGACCAAAGGGCTGCAGGTCCACCCCTGTGAGGAGCTCCAACAATTACTCTTTGTGTTAGTAATAGATTTGCTGGCCAATAGTGTCAGGAATGATAAAAGAAGAAAAGGTATAGGTTTTGCTTACTGGTGATACTTTATTAACAATAAGAGACCCACTAGAAGCTGTGGATCAGGTTAGATTGTCTTGAGAAGACTTTGAAGAGATAGTGGGCTTAATGGTGAATTGGGATAATCCAGAAAGGATTCTATTTAACAATGATAAAGAAGAGAAGGAAAATTTCTACAGAATCATATGGAAGTGGTATTTAACTCCAGTCCAGTTGAGTTGTATAGATAACACATTCTCCAATTTATGTTGGGGCTGTGTTCGAGAAATGTGTACATATATACATACATTGGTATACAGAAATCTGGAAGGTGGAGATGTACTGAAATACTCCAAGGCTTTGCTTTTGCTTTTGCTTTGCTTTGCTTTGCTTTGCTTTGCTTTGCTTTGCTTTGCTTTGCTTTGCTTTGCTTTGCTTTGCTTTGCTTTTTGCTTTGCTTTCCCTGTGACATGTATCTTTGGTCCAGATGGTGTGGAGAAGAGGAATGCAACAATTATTTTGACTGTATTTAATCTTTATGTTTGCACTTTAAATTTTGTGTGGGTTTTTTGTTAGTACTATTAATGTTTTCCCATCCAGTCTTCCATTCCTGCCACTACTTATGAAATTGTCTTGGAGTCCAGCAAAGGAAACAATGGAACCTATTGGCCAATGGAAGCATGATCCTGAATCTAGACTCGATCCATGTCATTAGGTAAATCTCAAAGCCTCTTTCTGGGGCAAATCTAGTTTTGCTCTTGTCCCTTTTCATGGAATATTGTCCTGATTTCTCTTCTGAGCTCTTCTGAAAATGACCTGCATGTTAAGGACTGTCTAGTCCAGATCTAGCTTAAAACCTACGCAGGATTTAAATGGTCCGTCATCACCCCTTCTGGCTCAATTAGGACAGTTTCTTCTAGGGTTGCATTTGCTGTTGTTATGTGTCAAGTCATCTCCAACTTATGGCGAATCCATGAATGAAAATCCTCCAAAAGGCCCCATCCCCAACAACCCTACACAGCTGTTCTAAATTCCCATCTTTGGCTTTTTTTCTGAACCCACACAGCTCCCACTGGTCTTCCTTTTGGTCTGCCTGTGGTCTTCCTGCCTGTGATTAGTGAAATTTCAGAGCCTATTGCTGGGGTGACTTCAGATGTGGGCTTGTCCCTTTTCACAGAATATTGCCCTAATTTCTCTTCTGAGCTCTTCATAATGTGGCCTGAATGTGAACGGCTGTCTAGTCCAACTCTGGCTTAAATGTTACGAAGGATTTGAAAGTGCCCATCATCACCATTTCTGGTTTGATTAGGGTTGTTTCTTCTAAATGTGCATCTGCTGTTGTTATGAGTCATCCAGTCTTCTCCAACCTAGATGGCAGCCTCAGTTTGGGCATTTTTGTTTCTGAAAGCAAAGGATGGTGAAGCACAAAGGATGCAAAAGAAATGGGACAGTTCAGCCAAAAAGGGAGAGCAGAAACAAGGGAGCTCAGAGCATCTCCTGGCTGGAACACTGAAAAAAAGATATTGTTGCTGATGCTAGCCATGCAACCAAACTCATACTTAAGTGACCTGGTGCAAATGGAACACAGCCAAATATCCATCCTGCTTTCCCATTCTCTGAATGCCAACTATTTCCCCTCTCCTTCCAGTTTCACACCATCCTGAGAGGCGTCCAGTTGTGAATGATTCCCAGGGTGGGCTGGTTTTATACGAGAATGGGCAGCTGGTGGTCAACTACGATATCAGGAACTGGGTCGTTCTACCAAATGGGACCTATCATAGAGTGACTGTTCCCCTACTTAGGAAGGGGAATGAAAATGAGTGTATAACTGGATGCTGGCAAGGCCTAGCACCAACACATTCTACTTACAGTAAAAAATGGAGGCTAGTTTCAGTTTGAGCTCAGGGCTTTCCAGCTCATGGAGAAACTGTTAAATTAAAGCTCAAAGGTATCCTCAATTTGACAGTTGGGATTATTGTTTAAAATGCAACTGTTTGCACAGAAAGTCAGCCTCTTCAAACCACATCCCTCCATCAATAGTCTCCCCTTGGTGTGTTGTCCCTTCTAAGGATCCATTAATTATTCTGCTCTCCTCTGAACTGAAATGTCTCCACTCCCAGTGGGAATAATGTAGAGACAGTCCCCTTGTCCAGAGGCCAGCATAATGTCTCCTTCATGGACCTCCGCTTGAAGACTTGCCAGAAGCTGCCACTTGTGCAATTGCAGAAGTTTGACCAATGAAGGGAACCTGAAGGTCCACACCATGGTTCTGAACTGTTTCTACTGGTTTCCTGTACACATCTGGCCAAAAGGACTCTTGTACCTTGTTTTATATTGCATTGTATTGTACTTTGTAAATGGCAATAATGCATTTTGTAAACTTCCCGGAAACCTTTTATGGTCAATAGAATAGGGGCAGGGGTGGGGGTAGGGGAAAGGACATAATCCTTTTTATTTATTTATTTATTTATTTAAAAATTTATATGCCGCCCCTTGCAATAGCCTCGGGGCGGCTTAAAACATGTTGCATTATTAAAAACATATAACAAAATTAAAAACTGGCCCATCTCAGGTTACTATATAAAAACATGAACAGAATTATAAATTAAACCTATTAAACATAAATTAAACATTAAACATAAATTCATTAAACATAAATTAAACATAAGTTGAACATAAACTAAAACCAAAACAAAAACCTAAATTAAACAATAATATTAATTAAAATATTGTCTAAATAAAAAGGTCTTCGCCTGGCGCCGAAAAGCAAATAACGACGGCGCCAGGCGAGCCTCTCTGGGGAGCGCATTCCATAAATGGGGCGCCACCGCTGAGAAAGCCCTCCTCCGGGTACTCACCCTCCTAATCTCACGCACGGAGGGTTCCCGGAGGAGAGCCTCCGTCGCTGATCGTAGGGGGCGGGAGGGCATATATGGTCGCAGGCGCTCCTTTAGGTAACCAGGGCCCAAGCTGTTTAGGGCCTTATAGGTAAGAACCAGCACCTTGAATTGGGCCCGGACTTCAATGGGGAGCCAGTGGAGCTGACGGAGAACTGGGGTGATATGAGAACCACGCCCAGTCCCCGTCAGCACCCTGGCAGCTCTATTCTGCACCAATTGAAGTATCCGGACCGTCTTCAAGGGAAGCCCCACGTAGAGCGCGTTACAATAATCCAACCGGGAAGTCACCAACGCATGTGTCACCGTCGTCAGGCAATCGAACTCCAGGAAGGGACGCAGCTGATGTATCAGCCGAAGCTGTTGGAAGGCGCTCCTCGCCACTGCTGACACTTGAGCAGTCAAGGTCAGCTCCGGGTCGAGGAGCACTCCCAAGCTGCGGACCCCGTCTTTCAGAGGGAGTGCAACCCCATTCAAGACTAGGGTCAAGTCCCCTACACTGTAGCCAGACCCACCTACCAACAGGACCTCCGTCTTGTCTGGATTGAGCCTCAGTTTATTGGCCCTCATCCAGCCCATTACCTCGGCCAGGCACCGGTTCAGCACAGCCACCGCCTCACCTGGATCGGTGGAAAACGAGAGGTAGAGCTGGGTATCATCCGCATACTGATGATTCCACAGCCCACACCTCCTGATGACCTCCCCCAGCGGTTTCATGTAGATGTTAAAAAGCAAGGGGGACAAAATGGAGCCCTGCGGAACCCCATGGCATAGCTGCCATGGCACAGAGCCATAGTCCCCCAGCACCACCTTCTGAGGCTGCATGTGCACTAGCAATCCTTTTTTAGGACTTGATGGGAAGTCTGACCAATCCAACCACAGGGCTAGCAAAAGACCACAAAGACTGAATATACAGGGCAGCCAATGGATGTGTGTCAATATGCTGAGCTGTTCCTTTGAGCTCAGTTTCAGCAACAACAAAAACCTCTCTTTCCGAAAACCACACTGCTGATTAAAACAACAATTACTTGAATTCCTTCTAAAAGAACATTTGGCAGGGGGCAGCTTCTGGAAGGAACCAAACAAGGATGGAGGTGTGCTTTGCTCCTGATGAATTCCACAGAGTCTTGCCTTGTGCTATTGGGAAGACTCGGACAGCCATGGTGATAATGAAGACAAGCAGCAGACACTGAAGCCCCTGCAAGACAGCAGAAGTTCAAGACTGCAGGATAGTTTGACTGCGTGGAAGATAGATGCATTCATAATGCTCACTGGGGACCACTCAGTGTCATGCATAAATTCATGTGAGTCTCAAAGCATGATCTTCAGCCCAGCACTTTTGATGGAGGTTTCCCAGTGAGGGTCAATTGGCAGTAACCTTTCCCTTTCAGTGCACCCATCTCAGGCACTAGACTCATTTTGATGAATTTTCACAAACAGGGTTTCCTCCCGCTCTCCACCGGTGGCTCAGGCCACCCCGACAGTCCAGCAAGTTGCAGAGGTGATGCTCATTCACCTTGTAATTATCTGCATTATGGTGATTTCCCTTTCCATTCTTGCCACTGCTCAGGACATTGCCTTGGGGACCAAACATTGCAATCAAGCAACTTGCTGCTTGGTGCCTGAAATGGTTCTTGTGTAAAATCACCCCTCAACTGACATGACTCACAAGAGAGACAGGCAGCAGAACGATGCTGCTGTGAAATTTAAACAAGCCCCTCTTTGGGGAGACTTCCTTGTATGCAGCAAGCCAGGGCAGTCTCAGTCTTGCAAATGTGTCCTGTCTTTCTCTCCTTAGTGGGTGAGGGGAGAGGATAAAGAGAGTGCTAAAAGGTCTAGGTCCCCCAATGAGAACCCGGATGCTCCTTTCAGTGCTCTTCCTGCCCTGTGCAGCCTTGAAGGGGCAGGAGGCAAAATGTCCCCTGAATCTGATCCCAGATGAAAGTGCTGCAGAGAACTACTACAGGCCAGGAGACCAGCTCGTCAGTGGCATCCTAGCTACAAAGAGTATTACACGTGAAGACCCATACTTCTTCTCTGAGCCTCCCCTGGCCTTCATTTGGAGGTAGATAATATTTCTGGACAGATTCCATGCTTTCCCACCTGCCTTCCATCTTCCCAACCTTTACCAGTCAAAACACTCAGGTCAAAAGGACCTGAGACACGGTCATTTCTGGGATATCAAAGATCGGTTGTCCGCATTACCAGGCTTGCTCTGCATTGGGGAGAAATGGGTAGAAAGGTACTTGCTTAATGTGGAAAGGGTTGGGTTTCACCTGGAGCAGCCCCAGGATTGCTGAGAACATGCAATGAGAAGACACTTTTCTTTAAGCAGGTATTATACTCAGTTGTTGTTTTTATCTACCAGCTGGGTGGTTTGGGTATTTGTGACATTGTCCTTGCCTCTGTTTTGAGCTGCTGCTTAGCAATCACAATTATAATGTAAAGTGAATGTATTTCATTGCAATAACACCCATGGCTAAAACTCTCTAAGCAGTTTCAGTTAGGTATTCTTTCCAAACTTCCATATTTGCTACATGTTGACTGACTCCTCAATGTACCATCCAGTTTGGGGGAGGTCTCAGCACTTTTCAGACACATTGCCAGGAAAGATTTCTAGGTGTGCAGTGGCAAGAATGCTGCTTCTTTCCCTGAATGGAAAGGAGAGCACTCAAACCAATTTTTCTTCTCCAGTGAACCAGCAAGGATTTTTGTCAAGTACTGGCACATTCTGTCTTTCCTGCATGCCATTCGTGAGGTCAACCAAAGTCCTGGACTCTTGCCCAACCTCACCCTGGGCTACAATGTCTATGAGACCTACTTCCATGGGAGGATCACGTCCGATGCTATGGTGGACCTGCTTGCTGGAGGGGACAGCAACATCCCCAATTACAGCTGCGGAGGCTGGAAGACCCCACTGGCCATTGTGGAAGGGGCCGAATCTGACATCTCAATGCACATTTCAGCCATGTCGGGCATCTACAAAATCCCTCAGGTAGGAACTGGGAACAGGGAGGGAGTTGAACTGTGTGCAGTTCCATCTAGGAGGGCAATAAAAGGACAACACAAGACAAGCTGTACTGAGATGCAGCAAGATGCAATGAGGCCAAAAGCATGTCAAACTCCCTTTCATTTCCAAACTGTGCTCATTTACAATTCTTTTCCAGTTTCACTCAGCAATGTATGTATAGGTTTAGCTTTAGTTTCAGGTTCAGGTTGTTCTTGCCAGCGTTACCAAATAGCAAGAATGGAGAAGCACATGGTACTCGTGAAGTGGCATTAGCAGGGAGTGGTTGGAAATGATTGTTACCTGCTTCTCAGCTGAAGCAATTCACATGCCCTTATGACAGGGGTTGCATCAAACAAGGCCTGAAAACAACCCAACTGAGTAGCAGTTTTTATCAACCCAGAACTAGCGATGGGCCACAGGAAACGCAATCAGCTCTTCACAGTCTGGCACTTTACTAATCATGCTGAGCCTGGTGTTGTTGCCTTCAACTGTGGTGTCTTGGCATGTCCCGCCCAAGAGAACATCCCCTCCTCTGGGGACTCTCTTCTTACTTGCTACGTTTCTATGTAAATGCCAGAACCAGCACAAAGAGAGGTTTTGTGTTAGATTGTAGTAATTTTCAGGTTTACAAATTTATGAGTTATATCATAAAAGCACAACTGCTTTTTCTTCCATTTGCGCTAGTTGAGTTACGGTGTTGTTGCTTCTGTTCTTCAAGAAAAAATACAATTTCCTTTTATCTACCGGATGGTCCCAAAAGAAGAAATTCAGGCTGTGGGAATGGTCAAACTGTTCTTGCATTTTCAGTGGACATATGTCGGTCTCCTTGCTCCAAGCAATGAGAATGGAGAAAGCTTCCTGAGAACTCTGACACCGCTGCTTTTTACTAGCGGTATTTGTGTGGCTTTCCTAAACAGACTAGGAATGCAGACAGATTATTTACTGTTGATCCGGATTGAATTACTTCTTGTGAGGAGAAAAGTCAATGTTTGCATTTATGTCTGGGACTCCAGCTATGGATTTGAACCATTCCGTTTAATCCAGTCAATGCTGAAAGAGGAAACGATTGGGATGAAAGTCTGGATCACAACATCTTTTCAGGACATCTTCTTCAATGTTTTTAGTCATCATAGCGACTTCAGCCTCTTCCATGGCTCCTTTTCCTTTGTGGTGAAGAGCAAGAGAAACACAGAGTATGACCACTTTGGGCCAATGTCACCAGAAATGACAGAGTTTTGGTTGACGGCTTTTGATTGCTTCTATTCCAAGCATGGCTTGTCCAGGAAAGGCTGGACAAGGTGCAGAGAGAAAGAGGACCTAGAGATGCTGTCCCAGGAGGAGATTGAGAGGATCCTGTCTCAAGACAACTACAGTATTTACAACAGTGTCCAAGTCGTGGCCCTTGCCTTACATGCTGCTTATGCATCCCGAGCCAAGAGGATGCAGATGGTGCATGGAAGAGAGAGGGTGCGATGGCAAAGGCTGCAGCCATGGCAGGTATCGCCTTTCCCTTTGCAACATTGTACCGAATTGAAATATATCGGCCAATGAAAACATGATCCTGAATCCAGACTTGATCAATGTCATTAGTGAAATGTTAGAGCCTATTGCAGGGGTGACTTCAATTGTGGGCTTGTCCCTTTTCATGGAATATTGCCCTAACTTCTCTTCTGAGCATTTCATAATGTGGCCTGAATGTGAACGGCTGTCTAGTCCAACTCTGGCTTAAATGTTATGAAGGATTTGAAAGTGCCCATCATCACCACTTCAGGTTTGATTAGGGTTGTTTCTTCTAAATGTGCATCTGCTGTTGTTATGAGTCATCCAGTCATCTCCAACTTAGATGGCAGCCTCAGTGTGGGTATATTTGTTTCTGAAAGGAAAAGATGGTGAAGCACAAAGGATGCAAAAGAAATGGAGCAGTTCAGTCAAAAAGGGAGAACAGAAACAAAGGAGCTCAGAGCATATTCTGGCTGTGACACTGAAAAAAGATATTGTTGCTGATACCAGGCATGCAACCAAACTTATTCTTAAGAGACCTGGTGCAAATGAAACACAGCCAAATATCCATCCTACTTTCCCATTCTCTGAATGCCGACTATTTTCCATCTCCTTCCAGTTTCAAACCATCCTGAGAGGAGTCCAGTTTGTGAATGTTTCCCAGGGTGGCCTGGTTTTATATGAGAATGGACAGCTGGCAATGAACTACGATATCAGGAACTGGGTCGTTCTACCAAATGAGACCTATCTTAGAGTGATCATTGGGAGCCTGACAGGACAGTCATCTCAGGATGTGAAACTCACCATGGATCCGGAGGCCATCGTGTGGCCCAGGCAGTTTAACCAGGTTGGCTTATGATTCCTGGCATTTCATTGCCTGTCACATTCATTAAGATGGAATAGCAAATATTTGCTATGGAATGCAAGCTGCAATCTTCTGCAGACATTCCTGAGAGTAAGTCCCAAGTAATATTCAGGCTCCTCTCATCAAAGTATGTGCACCCAGACAGGGTCCATTTTCCGCCCTCTGCCTCTCTATGCTTCCATCATGACAAAGAGGTCAGTAAGTTTCCCCAAGGAAGACCACGGATTACAGAGTTCAACAGAACTTCCAGTAGCCTTCCCAGGACCATTTGGTACAGGACGGTATACAAGAGTTTCAAATGAATGAATGAATGAATGAATGAATGAATAAATAGCCAAAGCTGAGGCAATGGCACACTGGAAGGCCTGCAAGAAAGGTATGCAGAGGCCACATCATCAGTTCTGCCCTAGAGTAAGCACTGTTTTCCTGAGGGCAACTCGCCCTTCCTTACAGTTTTATGTATGAAAGCTGAATCAAGACATTTTAATCTCATTCCAGGGGGCAACAGATGTGCTGCCTTGAGAAAAGGGTCTGCCAGTGGTCCCTGGGAATGGAACTCCCATTCTATCATTCCACAGCTAGTTGATTCTTGTCCACAGAAATGAAGATGCTGACCAGCTCTTCCTTGATGCTCCTTCTCTTTGTTTACAGACAGTGCCCCACTCCAGGTGTGTTGAAAGCTGTCACCCTGGATCTGCTAAGGCAGTTCTGGAAGGGAAGCCTCCCTGCTGCTATGCATGTGCGCCCTGCTCGGACAGCACCATCTCTGCTCAGGAGGGTAAGTTACTGCAGAGGAAAAAGAGCTGAATGTGCCATAACACCCAGTTTTTAACAGGGAAATATATCAAGGATCTGACTTCCCACTGATGGAATGTGCTTCCAAGTTAGAATCTTGTAGTTAGAGGTCCTCCTTGGGCAAGAGGTTTGCTTAGGCCAGCCGTTCCAGTGCACAGATTGAATCCTCTTGAATGATGGGTTTATCCATTACAATGGTCTATTTTGATTTAATTCTGGTATTGATCTTTTGTTCTTCCGGTTTTTATATCACTCCAATAGAGCTCATGAAGTGCACATGGCAAATATTTATTTGCTATCATGAGAAATATTTTTAAATGTTAGTAAATGTCCAGTCAGGGCACGAGTGGCATGTTTCTCCATTTTCAGTCATGCTGGCCACATGACCACGGAATCATACTCAGAAAACGCTGACTCCTTGGCTAAGAAATGCTGATGAGCACTGGACCCAGTGTCAGACATGACAAGCACACATGTGCAGGGTGACCCTTTATCTCCAGATAAAACTGCTAGCAACACCTGCCATGGTTGGTTATGAAACTCATAATCAGACTAGTAGAATTAATTTCTGCCTCTGCATCCAATCTGGGAAAGCATTATCTAGGAAGGAAGTCCAACAGGCTTTCCTAACCTAAGAAAGCTAGACGGAGATCCCTCCCGTTAAGGCCTGCTCTAGACATATTCAAAGAGGTGGGAAGGGCAGGTTTGCTCCTTCAGAGCACAGGGGACACCAGGTCTTGCAAACCCATTGAAGCTTCCTGAGCTTGCAATGTGGTCTGTTAATGACCACGGAATCCATTACCTGGGGATTTGAGTGGGAACTCAAGAGAAGGACATTTTAACCAAGGAAGCCAGAAGGCAAGTGCTGGGAGCCAGAGCTTCCCATTTCAATCCAGCCAGTCTCATTAAACAGTGACACAGGCAGCTGGCTGGCTAGATCCCCACAGCTGTGGCAACAAGTTCCTGTCCAGCCAAGTTCAGGACTCCCCAGACAGCGAGTCCAGGCTTGGTGTAGGAGGAGGGTGGGCAGGTACTAGCACAGACTGCTGGATGGGAAAAGTCGCCAGATGAGAGGACTTGAGAGAGTGTAGAAAAGAAAGTGTTCTGGAAAAGAGAGGTGGGAAGATAAAGGGGGTTTGTCATTGCTGGTCCAGAGGTGCCAGGCCAAGAGAGAAGATGTAGGGACAGACTCAACTCTTCATATGGGAGGATGCTACTCCCAACATTACAGGAATTGTTACATACAGGGATTTATGCTGCTTGTGAGCTTCTGAGGTTCAATCCAGGTCTGTGAAGATTTCATCCAGCACTACCGGAAAAGGACAGGAGAGGGGAGAGGCTCCTTTCCAACAGTTGTTCTTGTGGGATTCTCCTTGCTGCAACATCCAAAACCTTGGAGTTGGCAGCTGAACTGGATTCTGAGGACCCCTCATCCAATGATCTTGCAGACTTTGGATGACATGGCAACCTACATACTGTGAAGATGATTGGCAAAATCAAGCAATGAAGAAGCAGCAAATGCTGGATAGCAAAAAAAAGACCATGGTCCTTTGGAATCAATGAACCCTGCTGGGGTTTTTTCACCACCCTTTCATCCTTAAATTTTCCATCTCAATGTGTTAGAAGACAGACTGTTCTGGATAACATCAGATGCCAGTTAGTTAAACTGAATTAATTCTCCCTCCTTTCAGATGCACATCATTGTATAGCATGTCCAGCAGATCAGAAGCCAAACTCAGATCAAGATCACTGTGTCCCCAAGACTGTGAGATTCCTGTCGTATGAAGAAACTCTGGGGATCTCCCTGGCTTCTCTTGCCCTATTCTGCTCCTTCACCACAGGCTGTGTCTTAGGAATCTTCATCAAATACTTGGACACCCCATTAGTCAAAGCCAACAACCGGGACCTCTCTTACATTCTCCTCTTCTCCCTCCTACTTTCCTTTTGTTCCACCTTCCTTTTCATTGGCCAGCCACAGAAAGTGAATTGCCTGCTCCGGCAAACAACCTTCAGCATCATCTTTTCAGTTGCCACCTCGAGTGTGTTGGCCAAAACAGTCACTGTGGTGCTGGCCTTCCTGGCCACCGAGCCAGGCAATAAGGTAAGAAGGTGGCTGGGAAAGAGCTTGGCCAATACCACTGTCATTTCCTGTTCCAGTGTGCAACTGGTTATCTGCTCCATCTGGCTGGGCATCTCTCCACCCTTCCCTGACTCTGACATGCATTCCCAGCCTGAACACATCATCCTACAATGCAATGAAGGGTCTTTTGCCATGTTCTACTCTGCCCTGGGCTACATGGGCTTCCTGGCTGCCTTCTGCTTCATTGTGGCTTTCCTGGCCAGGAAGCTCCCTGGGGCCTTCAACGAAGCTAAGCTGATCACCTTCAGCATGCTGGTCTTCTGCAGTGTCTGGGTGTCCTTTGTTCCCTCCTACCTAAGCAGCAAGGGGAAGTACATGGTGGCTGTGCAGGTCTTCTCCATCTTGGCCTCCAGTGTTGGGCTGCTGGGCTGTATCTTTCTTCCCAAGTGCTACATCATTGTCCTGAGACCTGACCTGAATACAAAGGAGCATCTCATAATGAAACCAGAAGCTGGCATTAAGATGAAATGAGAAATTAAGATGAGAGCTAAGGGAAAATCCAGTGACAACTTGCCCTTATTGCAGCACTGGTTGTAGAGGAAGTCCGCATTCTAAAGAAGTCTCTTTTACAGAAGTGGGAAGAAAAGCTTCCCCAGTTTGCAGCTTTATGCTGAATCCCAGGAAGAGTAATCCAGCAGGGAGTTTTAGCTCCTACACACTTGTTCCAAAAGGAAACCCATATTTAAATAAGTCCACGCTTTGGAAGGTGAATGAACATGAGTGCATTGCTGGATGCTTGCAAGGTCCTAGCCAACAACACATCCTACCTATCATAAAAAATGGAGACTAGTTTCAGTTCGTGCTCAGGGCTTTCCAGCTTATGGAGAAGTTCATAATCTTAAACTCAAATGGTTTAAATTTGATGGTTGGGCTTATCATTTGAAAGGCACTCACTTGCACAGAATGTCAGCCCCTCCAAACCGCATCCCTCCATCAATAGCCTCCCCTTGGTGTGTTGTTCCTTCTAATGATCCATTAATTGTTCTGCTCTCCTCTGAACTAAAATGTCTCCACTCCCAGTGGGAATAATGTAGAGACAGTTCCCTTGTCCAGTTGCCAGCATAATGCCTCCTTCATGGGCCTCCCCTTGAAGGCTCGCCAGAAGCTGCCACTTGTGCAAATTGCAGCAGTTTGACCAATCAAGGGAACCTGAAGGTCCACATCATGGTTCTGAACTGTTTCTACTGGCTTCCTGTTCACATCTGGCCTAAGGGACTCTTGTACCTTGTTTTGCATTGCATTGTATTGTACTCTGTAAATGGCACTAATGTATTTTGTAAACTCCCCTGAAGCCTTTTATGGTCAATAGAACAGGGACGGGTAAGGATACAATCCTTGATGGAATGCTTCTCACAACCATCTGAAGACTATGATTGGCATCCAGGGCTTTGCACCTCCAGCCACCACTGTGGGAGGTTGGTCGCTGGTAACAAGGAGAAGGGCCTTCTTAGTGCTATCCCCTAAACTTTGGAATGAGTCTCATCAGAAACCTTCATTGCCAAGCTAAGAATGCCTTCTCTTGACAAGGGACTTCTGGACACTCAGAGAAACAGCTTCATCTCAGCTCTCTGCTGCCGCAGAAATAATTTATGAGCTTGTCCCAGCATACATAGTGTGCTTCTAGGGTAAGTCAAAGGAGAACATGTACAAGAGTGGTAGCAGGGCCAGGTCACTACGGAAGAATAGCAAGGAATTGCAGGAATAGCATCATTCGGAACACTAAGGCAGGAAATGAAGTGAGAATAGAAAGAGATGCTAAGAATAGCAGGAAACCCTTCTTCAGATACATCCAGAACAATAGACATGAGAAAGAGAAAGGTATCTAGCTTCTGCAAGTGGATGGCAGAGTGATAACAGATGACAAGGAAATGGCAGAGGTAACCTAGAAACATAGAGACAGAGCAAGCCAGAAGGGGCCTCCTCTGAGATCTAGTCTAACCCCCAGCTCTACCTTGCTCCACTCATGACATGCCTACCATGTGCATATCTAGCCTGTTCATGAACACCCTCACCCATGGGGCTTCAACCACATCCCATGGAAGTTCATTCCATACCTTTGGGGTTCTAATTATCATGAAGGACTTCCTGGCATCTAAATTGAACGTTGGTTCCATGAGCTTTGCTCCGTTGGAGCATGTCCTGCCCTCCTCTGCAGGGGAGAACAGGTCTCTACCCACCTCCATGTGACAACCCCTCACATACCTATATGTTGCCAATACATCCCCTTGGAATGTCATCTTCTCCAGGCTGAAAAGACCCAGTTCCTTCAGTCACACCTCATATGGCTTTCCCTGCTATCCAGCCAACAGCCTTGTGGCCCTACACTGCACTGACTCTAACCTGGATATACTCTTCTGTAATGAGGGGCCCAGAACTGAGCACAATACTCCAGTTGCGGGTGCTCCAGAGTCATATAGAGCGGTAGTAATACCTCTCTTGATCTAGAAGTCACACTTCTGAGTATGCAACTAAGGGTGGTATTCGCCCTCTTGAGGTGCTCAATTCCTCAAAAATAAATCCTGTCAGAAAAAATTAATCTCATTTTTTGTCCGGGTAACCTCCCAAATGGACAAAGTGAATGCTGTGAACATAATCTACCAAGTGAATGCTGTGGACATAATCTACTTAGACTACCTATAAAAGCTTTCGACATAGTGCCACATGACATTCTGATAAGCAAATTAGGATAAACTGGGCTAGATGGAACATTTTTAGGTGGATTCAAAATTGGCTCCTAAACCCGACACAGTGCTCATCAATGGCATCTTCTCAGATTGGATGGAGGTAACTAGTAGGGTGCTACAGGGTCAGTCCTGGGCCCTGGACCCCTAAGCATCATTATTAATCATTTAGATGAGGAAGTATAAGGAAAGATAATGTGATTTGCAGATGATACAAAACTGAATAGAATGGCAAACACCCTAGAAGACAGAATGAAGATCCAGGGTGATCTTTCAGAATGAGCACACACAGGAGAGAGAGATCTTAAGACTGATGAGTTGGAATGACTTAGAAATCTTCCAGATCTAGATGAGAGATGGGAAGATCAAGATACTGAAAGACTATACAGAACAGGTCCCAAGCTTGGACCTAGAGAGTTCCACAAAGAGGTTTTGATCTAATTTGCTAATTACTATAAACAGAGAATTATGAAAAAAAATGAGAGTTGAGATGAGACAATTTAAAATTATGGAAGCCCCTGTACAAGTCTATCATGATCTTTGCCATCAAACTATAGGCTGAGGTATTCTTTGAATATGATCAAGATCATATTTGAAAGGGGTAACATAAGATATCAGTGGGGATATCCAGTCTAATCTAGAGTTTTTTATAATGGGGAATATGTTAGAATCAACTGTCTGACAAAAGGTTGAAATATGCCATTCGAATGGGGCCTAATAGATGAAGATCCATGGAAACAAGATGTAGCAGTAATTGAAGATAAAGGTTGGGAAATATCAGGAGGAAACAATCAAGGTGGCATAGAAGAAATGTTTGGAGCACTGGGAGGACATGTTTGGAGCACTCTAGGTGAGGTAGAGGTGCAGAATGGTGCATAAAATATGCAATAGCAACAATTTAGAAAATGGGATTGATGGGAAGTGGTTTTACAAGTGATATAAACATAAAGAGCTGGGAATGGCAGATGTCCTTTCTTCCTTACCTGCACCAAGGCACAATTTGGGGATGCTCAGTTTTTCTCTTTTGGGGATGTGGACATGGTACTGCACATGTTTTGGACTGAAGGGAAGGGAGGGGGGGAGAACAGTGGGGGGAGGAATGGTCTCCCTGTTTTCTTTATATATTTGTGCAGCAGGTGCACCCAGGGCAAACAAAGATACATGTACTTAAGAGGATATGCTGAAAACTATGAGACTCATATCATGAAATGTTATAGATCTAGAATTGGAGCAATGATGAATGGAGAAAAGGCAGAAAGGGGACTCATCAGAAAAATAAGGGGATATTTGAACTCATAGCAACATGGTGAAATATCTATGAAAAAGAGTTTGGATCTTCCACATCAAGGGGAGTAGCAATTATTTATTCAAAGGAGGAGGAGATTAAGATTTAAAAAGTAAAGAAAGATGAAAGAGGAAGATAATTGATCTTGCAGCATAAAATAAGAGGAGTTAGTTATTAGTTATTAGTTTGGCACATTAGTTAACAGGTTTGTGCCAAATAAAAACCAAATGTCTTAAAAAATTTTAAAGAAACATATTAAAGAAAGGATATGTCATACTGGCTGTTGATTTCACTATGGTAATAAATAAAATATGGAATAAGCAGAAACCTGTCGGAGAAAAAAAAAAGACATCAATCAGTATTAGTGAGCAAAATAGACTTCTAGGATACATTGCGGAGAGATTGGCAGAAAAATGGAGCTCCGTATTTCATGCTGAAACATGCTCCCTGGTGGGCTTGAAGATCTCGAAGACCACCCTGTGGGGGTGGGCAAAGAAGCGAGCTGCCCTAGTACATGGAGTAACGGTGGCTGCTGTACTTGAACTGGGCAAATTGCTGAATTCACGGAGAACGGTCATGAGGTGAATATCCTCTCTAGCCATCGGCTCTGGCAAAAAAAGTGGGAAAAATCATAACTCTGGCACTCGGACTTCGGACCTTCTGAGTGAGATTAAAATTGAGCCCCTAAAAGGAAATCCTAGCAATAAGCAATTACTTAAAAAAAAAAAAAAAAAGCCCAGTTTCAAACAGAGGAGGAAGAGAATCCCACCCCATCCTCACCCCGGAATAAAAGCGGTGACAGAATTGAGGAAGGTTAACTGAAAAGAGGTAAAGATTGAGATGTGGAAAAAGCAGAATTTTGACCTTCCAACTGGCAAAAGATAAGACTGGAAGCTTACCTTAAGTCAATCTGAGAGGAAAATCCCTTTCTTTTTTCTTTCTTTTTATTCTTGATTTTGGACTCTAATAGAGGACTAATCATTTCCAGTTACTGTTCAAACTCTTTTACTATGAAGAATGAAGACGTTCATTGTGATAATAAGGAACTCTCTGTTGCCACCCTGTGGTCACTTTGATCTATTGCAAGCGGCTCAGACTAAAATTTTGAATCCTGATTCCCAGCCTTTGGGTGGTGACGGAAATACATTCCAGTTGTTTTGATACAAAACATTGTGAAGGTATCCCTAGGGCATAATCTTTTTATGGTCGTTTATTTTTCTTTGCTTGGCTCTTAGTGGATTGCAAATACATGGACAACATAAATCAAGATATTGGAATATTAGAAGAGTTTAAGTTACTTGAACTATTTGGCTGGAGAGACTGCACTATTTGTGTTGGATGTGACTTCTTATCTGTTAAAACAACTGGAAGGGGATTGTTATTAAGTAATTATAAGAACTGGAGAAGAGGAAATAATTTGAATAATATTTTAGGCGATCTAAGTGAGGGGAAGGTGCTATTCATCTGAAATTTGTATAGGGACTTAAGTACCTTTATACTTACTTATATTAGCATTCTATTATATCTTAAAATCTGAAGGAAGTATGATTGAATTAATCTTTCATCTACAAACTGATTTTGATTTTTGATCTCAATAATGAGCCTCCCCAGTCTTTACAAGAGCTCTAAAAAGACTACTACTTCATCTTCTGCCCCCTCTTTGGGAGCCTCCAGCCTAGTTCAGCAACAAAAAATACTGTATGTGATGATCCAATAGGATAAATTCAACCATTTTCAAAAGAAGTTACAGACAACACTTCAAGCAATCCAAGAGTCTATTAAAAATGGCCTCAGAATAAAATGAGAAAATGGAGAAAATGGATAGACATATAGTTGCTATAAATGCTCAATAAGCTGATATTCAACATAAAACAACACAGAATGAACAAAAAAATACAAGAGGTGGAAAACAATACTGATACTATTGACCAGAAGATGGAAGAGATAAATAAAGAGGTACAACATCTGACACAAATGAATACAACATTGTGGGACTTAGTTGCTACATTGGAGATGGAAAAGGCCTCTAAATATTTGAGACTACAGAACATACTAGAGACAAAAAAACGAAGACTTAAATAAGTTAATATCAACAATAATAGTGGAAGTACTTGATATGGAGAAGGAAGAAATGGAGAGAGAAGTTGACTTGGTTTATACAGTGAATTCGAGCTGTGTGTGAAGACAGACTCCCCAGAGAAGTTCATATCAAATTCGCCAAAAGATCAGTAAGAGATGGAATACTCAGAAGGGTGAGTGAACAACCATTACAATATGGAGAATACCAGATGGTGGTTTTGAGACAGATATCATGGAGAATCAGAGAAGGACAGAAGAAGTACCAGTTCCCTACTTCAAAGCTGACAATGAAAGGAATTTAGATGGTTTGTGCCAGAAGGAATATTTTTCAACTGGAACTCTAGAATATTTAGACTGGATACAGCTCTTAAAGTGCAAGGAATTTATGAAAACTTTAGGAGCTCTTTTGAAGACAGAGAACTGACAGAAAGAGAAAAAGAAAAACGGAGAGGTGGATAAACAGCCCATCTTTTAAGTGAAGAAGAAACAGAAACACCAGATCAACAAGGAGAACAACAACCAATGGAGCAAAGAGGAAAGCTAGGCATGAGAAGTCCAAATATAAATAAATATGAATATTGTACAAATATGAATATCAAAATGGAGGAAAAAAGTTGAAAGGTTTTCAGTTAATATAAATGGATTAAATTCTCCTTGTAAGTGGAAAAAAGCATTTTCACAGCTCCAAAAGCTGAACATTGACATAATTTGCCTACAGGAAATGCTTATAAAAAACAGGATTGAAAACTTTTGGAATTCTCAAAACTTTGTAAGGTATTCATATCTTCAGCTCAACAAAAGAAAAGGGGACTGGCTCTATATATAAAAGAAAACTTGAACCCTAAACACATATTTTCAGATGAAGATGGAAGAATTCTATTGGTTGAGGTAACGGTAAAACAAAAGAAGGCTCTTTTGATGGCAGCATATGCAACTCATGACCAACAGGAAATCTTTGACCAAAAATTACATACAGTACTCATACAAGTTGATTACCAAAGTATCTGCTTAATGGGAGTTTTTAATGCAATTGTAGATAAAAATGGATTATAAGAGTAGTAGTAAAGGAAAGAGAGAAGAATACTTCCAAAATCCTTTTTTAAATTAACAGAGGAATGTAGACATAAAGATTCTTGGAGATACAAAAATACATCTACAACTAAATATACTTTTTGCTCAAATAGACACAGGTCATGATCCAGGATTTATATGGTGTGGATGACCTCAGATGTAATTGTGGATCTGCTACAAGTTGACATAGGCAATAAAGTATTGGCTGACCACAATCGTATAACTATGTCTTGGAAAGGATCAAGAAAATTACCTAGATGGACATTAAATAAATTAATTGGAATGAATATATTTATTGACAAATATATTAATATATTAATTATTAATAATTACACAAATAGAGCCCTTCCTTCCCTCCTGCCTGCCTTCCTTCACTTTCCAGCCAAGGAAGCACGGTGACCACAAAGCCAAAGGATTGCACAGGATCCCTTGCTAGGGATCTGTGCAGGCCAGATCCAATTGTATGCTCCTAACACACCTGTGTTTTTGACCGTGCTGAGCTGCAGTGAATGGCCTTCATGCAGAACAGGGACCTGGCACGAGAGTGTTTAGCGATGGTCACTGATGCAGAAGGCTTAAAAAGCCAATTGGACAAATTTGGGGAAGATACCGCCAGTAATCAGAATGCGGATCCTCTGCCTCCAGAGTCAAAGGCAGTTTGCCTCCCAGGACCAGTTTCCTGGGAACATGAGAAACAGGACTAAGGAGACCGTTGCTGCATTCCAGCACACCATGGAGCCACTCTCTGGCACAGAGAACACATTGGCAGAGGGTGACCCCATCTTTGGACTCAAGACTTGCCATGTGTTCATCTTGTTCAGCAGTGACCAATGGATGCTGTGTGTACTTTCACATGTAATCTAAAATATTATTTTCAGCCTGGTTCTCATGCAGGTGCATCATCAGGCGGTGTCCAGCCAAACTTCCCTTTCAAACTCTGGAATACCCTTGATACGTTCTTGCAGGCATGTTTTTCTCCCGCTTGCCACTTGTGGCTCAGGCTGCTTTGAATCCAGGAACTTCCAGAGGGGATGCTGCTTCAACATTGTAATTAATTATAGTACACTGATGCCCAGTTTGCTCCCATAGCAAAGCTGAAGAAATGCTTGTCCCAGGAGATGGCCTTGGAGACCAACACACTAGAGACTGTCCTTGAGGGGAAGAGCTGGGAACAGCTGGCCGAGTATCCAAAACCTTAGACCAATAAAATGCCTTCCAAGTTGAGATGGCAGGCAGGCAGGTAGGCAAGCTGGGCAACTATGCTTGCTGAAAATTCCAGAACGCTCTTCATTGACTCAGAGCTCCTGGTGTGGCCACAGACAAAACCTTGCAAGAGCATCTTGGTTCCTCCACATCTGCTGATGAGACAGGCTGACACAGGGAGGGGAGGGAAGCAGGCAGGTCCAGGATGATCCCTCTCCTGCTGCTCCTGTGCCTGCCCCATGCAGCCTGCAAGATGCAGAAGGCAAAATGCACCCTGAATCTCATACAAGATGAAAGCAATGCAGAGAATTATCACATGCCGGGAGACCAGTTCATCAGTGCAATCCTGTCTACAAAGCATGTTATAAAGAAGGCGCCATACATCTTTTCTAAACTTCCCCTGACCAAAATTAACAGGTAAGTGATGCTTTCTTGAAAGATTAAATGTTTTCCCACTTTCCTTCCAATTGCTTCCCTTTGCCAAGGGCAGCTTCAATATTCTGGTATTCCTGGTTATCCAAAGCATGTTTGGCCTTTCCCGTGGGTGCTTCCCAAGGAGGCTTTGAATGGGCAAAGGAGTTGGGACCTGGCTGCTTGGAGGACAGTCTCACCCCATGTGAACCTGCCTTTCTCTTGCAATCAATTTTTGTCCACACCTGAAATTAGGTGCTGCTTTCACTGCCGCAGATAAGGAAATCCTGTAAAAGGATATTCCTGGCCACCTTCCTCTACATCCAGTCAAAAGGCATAGGTACTGTCCTGGGCTGAAGAGCCCTTCCAAAGCTCCCTCAAATCTAAAGCCTTCATTTGGTCAACCAAACTTACCTCTGTTGCTGATGCCAACTCTCTAGATCCCCAGATCATTTCATTAAGAAAGAGTTTAGAGAAAGCAGGTGAAGCAGGGAGGGGAAAATGGAGTAGCTGTTGAAGTTCTGGTGTCTGTGTAACCATTGGAATCACAGGAGGAGGGTTGGTAGACCAACAGAAATGCCATCCTTTTGGTCTCAGGGTCTGACAGATTATCCCGATGTTTTTCTTGCTGAATATTTTCTTCTATTTTGATGTAATTTCAAGATAGTTTAAATTAATTTTGTTGTTTTATGTTATTTGTAATGTATTCCTTTGTTTTATGCATTATGGTAAGCTGCTCATGCAGCCACACCACACCTCCCATCTGTCACTGTCCCCAGGACTGCTGCGAACATGCAGGCAGAAGATCTTTTGATTAAACTAAGAATTAGGGTCAGTTGTTGCATGAACTGATTTAACATCTTCAAATATTGCTTCTTTGGGTGCTTGTGCTTCCTTCTGCTTTTCTTCCTTCATTTACGTTATCCCTTGCCCACTTTTTGAAAAGTCAACGTGAGGTCTTGAATAAATGATTAATAAATGGATTCCCCTGCTCCCAATATGCAGTCCTTTATGGGCTGGACAGCAACCTTGGAGAGATGTCAGGAATGAAAAGAAGAAGAGAGGGTGTCACCGTTTTTTCTTTTTCATTTTTCAGCGGGATAGAAAAGAAGTTTGTCCGATACTGGCACATATTGTCTTTCCCGCTTGCCGTTCGGGAGGTCAACCGGAGTCCTGGGCTCTTGCCCAACCTCACCCTGGGCTACAACATCTACGAGACCTACTTCCATGGCAGAATCACTTCTGATGCCATGGTGGACCTGCTTGCTGGAGGGGAGAGCAACATTCCCAACTACAGCTGTGGAGGGCGGAAGAACCCACTGGCCATTGTGGAAGGGGCCGAATCTGATATAACGATGCACATTTCAGCCATGTCAGGCATCTACAAAACCCCACAGGTAGGAACCGGGACAGGGAAGAGGTGAGCTATGTGCAGTTCCACCTTGGACAGCAATGAGACTGCAAAGAAGGAGAGCAACATGAGATGGAGGAGACCATGGTGAGGCCAAAAGGGTTGTAAAAACAAACTCTTATTCATTCCTAGAGTCATGACAACATGTCTCTTTCAGTGAGCTGGACACCATTCTGGCTGCCTGCATTTTAAAAAGAAGCATTGTATAAGCAGCAAAGCAGGGGAGTGCAGGCATAGGGAACAGGGAGAAACAGGGAGTTCTTACTTCACATTTGCAGCAAGGAACTACCCCATCTAAATGGAGCCCCATAAGAGTAGGGTCTCCAGTTTCCAAGCAGAAGCACTCAGGAACAGTTTTAATTAACCCATCTCTACCAAGGTTCCTACAGGGAGCGCCTGACACTACTTTGGCTAAGTGCATGGTTGTAATTCATTCCTTCTGGGAGGATGTATCCTTTATGCTTGCTAGCCAGCTTTTTCC
Source organism: Varanus salvator macromaculatus (assembly GCA_023646645.1). Classification (NCBI taxonomy): domain Eukaryota; kingdom Metazoa; phylum Chordata; class Lepidosauria; order Squamata; family Varanidae; genus Varanus; species Varanus salvator. The sequence goes on from JAIXND010000815.1 coordinate 58,028, forward strand.
CAGTGTACGCATCAAGTACATGATTCAGAGAAAGCAGTTCCTTTGGGATGCTGGCGTTTTGGTACTGGGGACTCTGCCCCAGGGTGGTTTTTCCCCATCTCAGCTCCAAAAGGCTGGTGTGGTCCATCTTTCAACAGAGAGCACAGAAAAAACTGCTGCTCCACAAGGAATACTTGAGTAGCTCTCTGAGTCCTTCCTCGTAATGGTGGACCCATTGCTGGGTATGAATAATTATAAGTTTTATAAATAACATTATTGTGCTAAAGAAAACCACCTTTTCTCATTTTCTTCATTAGATGAGTTATGGCTTTGATTCTCAGGCCCTTCATCAGAAGAACCAGTTTCCTTTCATCTACCGGATGGTCCCGAATGAAGAAATTCAGGTTGTGGGAATGGTTAAACTGCTCCTGCATTTTGGGTGGACATGGATTGGTCTCTTCATTCCAAGGAATGACAATGGAGAAAGGTTCGTGAGAACTTTGACCCCTCTGCTTGGCACCAGTGGAATTTGTGTGGCCTTCTCAAAAGGACTACTAGTGCAGGTGCATTATTCCCACTTGATGCGGAGTGTATCACCTCATCTGTGGAAACAAATCAGTGTTTATGTTTATGTTTGGGACTCTAGCTATGGATTTAATCCATTCATCTTAATCCAGAACAGGTTGGAAGAAGAAAAGATTGGAATGAAAGTCTGGATCACAACATCTTTTCAGGATATCTTCTTGAATGTCTTTAGTCACCCCCAGTCCTTTCACTACTTTCATGGCTCTTTTTCCTTCGTGGTGAACACCAAGAGAAAGACAAATTATGACCACTATGGGCCAATGTCATCAAATATGACACAGTTTTGGCTGACAGCCTTTGATTGCTTCTATTCCAAGCATGGTTTATCCAGGAAAGGCTGGACAAGATGCAGAGGGAAGAAGAACCTGGAGATGCTGTCCCAGGAGGAGATTGAGAGGATCCTGTCACAAGACAGCTACAATATTTACAAGAGCGTCCAAGCTGTGGCCCATGCCTTAAATGCCACTTATGCATCCCAATCCAAGAGGTTTCTTGTGGTTCATGCAGGAAACAGGCTGGAACAACGATGGCTGCAGCCATGGCAGGTATTCTGTCTTTTTGGCTTCAGTGCACCGTGCAATCCATAAGTAGCCAAAGGATTAGAATGATCCTATCTTTTCTAAACCCCTCAGATCCACTTATCATGCTTCACATTCCTCTACCCATCTTCTAAACAGTGTACTCCATCAGTCCATTTCTGCATTCTTCAGTTGTTGGGGCTGCGGTGATCTCCATCCAGAACTAACTGCAATTCTAACTCTGACGTGTTCCTTGAAAGTCATTTCATTTCTGTGACTCATGAATACCTCCCTAATTCCCATAAAAGAAAAGTTCAATGCATTAATATTGTTCAAAGACAGGCTGGACATGCACATGGTGGGCATGTCATGAGCGGAGCCGGTTAGTGCCAGAGGTCAGACTAGATGGCCCGGGAGGCCCCTTCTGACTCGCTCTGTTTCTATGTTTCTATGTGTCTATGTTTCTAATATTAATTAGTAATATTTTTGTTCCATGTCTAATACTCATTCGGAGGAGCTCAGATGATTATCTCTTTCAAATCTCTCATCAACTTTCTGGCATCTTGTTCAGATTTCCTTCTCGCATTAATTCTTCTATTCTCTTCTTTTCTCCTCCACACTTCCAGCTATCACAATTCCTCATACTTTATCATCCAAAGATTATCCGTTTCAGAGTCCCTTCAAGATATGCAAACAAAGATGCCTTAAGAGTTCAAGCTGCACAAATTGTTGTGCTATTCCCTTGGCAAAGAGAATGTTACAATACAAAAAAATAATAAAACCAAAAGATAAAAGGAAAAGAAAAAAGAAATATTCCATGGAATATGGAATTTCTCTGAGAAGTATAGATGAACTTGGTGTCCTCCACTGAGTAGGGGTTGGACCCAGTGTTCTTCAAGACCTTTCCAGTTCTATGATTCTATGATTCTGTGATCATCAGGTTTTTCTAGGCATCCATCCTAAGGGTATTTTCCGCAGGCTTTTACAGTGAATTGGGCAGTGCCGTGCTCTTCTCTGTGAGTGTGTGATTCTGGATTCATAAGCAATGGATGGGAAAAGAGGAGGCATCCTGATGCAGCCTGCAGTCACCCCAAGTTCCAGAACAGCAATAGCAAAGTGGTGGACATTTAGTTAGTTATTGCATTCATTTGTTTGTTCATTTATTGCATTTATATCCCATCCCAGTGGGCCAAAGTGATCTCTGGGTGCTTTTCAGATGTTAAAACACAAAATGCAAGCCCTAAAATATCCAGTTAAGACACTATGCAGACATGAAATAGATTTCATTCCTAGGGGATGTGGATGCAAACTGAACAGAGCCAGAAAACAGAAGCCATCCTGCCAGCTCATACTCTTTTCTCTGCCATTGCAGCTTCACACATTCCTGAGAGAAGTCCTTTTTGCTAATGCTTCCGAGCTTAGGCCTAATGGGGAGCTGGCGGTCCAGTACGATATCAGGAACTGGATCTTCTTCCCAAATAAGTCCTACCAAAGAGTGACGGTGGGAAGCCTGGTGGGTCATGTTGCCCAGGATGTGAAGCTCACCATGGATCATAAGGCCATTGTGTGGCCCAGGCCATTCCACCAGGTCAGATTCAGGATTACTTGTGTCTGTTCTCCTCCCAGTTCTATTAAGCTTAAATACTTTGCTGAATATTTCCTATGGCATGTGGGGTTCAATATGATGCATGCTTCTCTGAGAACAATGCCAATGTATATTGTGTGATTCCTGTTCAGAAAACCTGTACTTGGATCTGGAGCAATGTGCTGCCCACACCTGCTCACAGGTTAAATACAATGGGGAGGCCAGGAAATTTGTTCGGGATGACATGTGAGTACAAACCCACAATATTGGGCAGGGACATGACAGGCCCACAGGTAATGGCCACAGAGTTGGATCACCCTAAATCTCATGAGACTTTGCTTGACAGTAGCTAAAACCCAGGTATTTCAGGCTCTGGGCCTGTGTGTTGGAGGCAGAGGGACCCTGGGACCATGAGACTCAGTGGCAGCTCGACACAGCAAAAAGGACACAGGAAGGGATGAAGGCAAGAGAAAAATTTGCACCTTTTCCTTTCATTCAGTGAACATACCATTGCTGCTACATGAAAAAATAGGGGGGAGAGGAGGGAGTTCTGCACTGTGGTCCTAGATTCCAAACAAAGGTTCAGGAAAACCCCACCTCTCTTTTGCTTTCCTGCCAGCTTTGAAGCTTGAATTCAGACTGTTTAAATCTAGGGGGCATCAGAAAGACTGACTTGAAATAAGGGCCTGCCAGGGGTCCCTGGGAAAGGAAATCCCATTGGATTGTTCTGAACGAGTTGATACATTTCCATAGACACAAATTTTCCAACCAGCTTTCCAATTTCTTCTCTCTGTTTGAAGGTGGTGCCTCGATCCCGGTGTGTCAGAAGCTGTCACCCTGGGTATGCCAAGGAGGTTCAGGAAGGGAAGCCACCCTGCTGCTACACTTGTGCTCGGTGTCCGGAAGGGACCACCTCAGCTCGGGAGGGTAGGTGACCTCAGAGCACAGAACCCATTTCTGAAGCACATTTCAGGGTTGGTGGACAGAATCTCTCCTAATGAGAAGAATAAGCACAGGGAAATGCTGCCTGCAGGTATCAAGATGGAAGAGCTGGCAAGGCTTTTCTCAAGGCTGCACTCTCTAGGTGTTAAGGTAGACCCTGGAAATATGCAAAGTCTGCAAGTGTCAGAAAGGGGCAAGGTCTGGGAGTCACCTTGGGAGTTTCTAACTTAGCTTCAACAAACCACATGCTCTGCATGCTCAGGGACTTTCTCTTCAGTGGTTATGTACCTTGAACAATGCAGAACTTTCGGAAAACAATGGGTGCATTGGTTTGAAACTGAGAAGAAGGGAACCTAGATCCTGTCAAGCATGCTCATAATATAGGAAATATGTCAAGAAAACCTCCTCTGGGATTCTGGCATGGATTGGAAGCTGCCCCAGGCTGTGGATATCACTAGGTGTGGATGTCAGGACAATCAACACAACCTCAGTGCAGTTAGACAAACCATGCAATGCAGAACCAGTCCACAAACACTGTGAAGAATAAGCCACTGTGGCTCCTTTCCAATCCAACCCTCAAAGCCACCCATTCCGTCATCACCTCCCGCATATCCCACAGCTTTCCAGCCAAATGCGAAATGGGATCCATGATGGGGAAGATGAATGCACTCTTCTTCTTTCAGATGCTGATTTCTGCATGAGGTGCCCAGCAGATCAGCACCCAAGTTCCAACCAGGATCACTGCATCCCAAAGAGCATCAGCTTCCTATCCTATGAAGACCCTCTGGGGAGCACTCTGGCTTCACTTGCCCTATTCTTTGCCTTCACCACAGGCTGTATCTTAGGAATCTTCATCAAATACTTGGACACCCCATTAGTCAAAGCCAACAACCGGGACCTCTCCTACATTCTCCTTGTCTCCCTCCTGCTTTCTTTTTTGTCCTCCTTCCTATTCATTGGGCAGCCACAAAAAGAAACTTGCCTGCTCCGACAAACAGCCTTCAGCATCATCTTCTCAGTTGCTGTCTCTTCTGTGCTGGCCAAAACTGTCACTGTGGTGCTGGCCTTTCTGGCCACCAAGCCAGGGAACAAGGTGAGAAGGTGGCTGGGAAAGAGCTTGGCCAACTCCATTGTTATTTCCTGTTCCAGTGTGCAACTGGTCATCTGTTCTATCTGGCTGAGTATGGCTCCACCTTTCCCAGACTCTGACATGCACTCCCAGCATGCACACATCATCCTGCAATGCAATGAAGGGTCTGCCGCCATGTTCTACACTGCCCTTGGATACATGGGTTTCCTGGCCACCATCTGCTTCACGGTGGCTTTCCTGGCAAGGAAGCTTCCAGGGGCCTTCAATGAAACCAAGCTGATCACATTCAGCATGCTGGTCTTCTGCAGCGTCTGGGTATCCTTCGTGCCCACCTACTTGAGCACCAGGGGGAAATACACTGTGGCTGTGCAGGTCTTCTCCATCCAGGCCTCCAGTGCTGGTTTACTGGGCTGCATCTTTCTTCCCAAGACCTATATCATTGTCCTGAGGCCTGATCTGAATACAAAGGAGCATCTCATGATAAACGTACATGATGCCAATTGATGCTAAGCAAGAGGAATCCTCTGTGGACATTAAGATGGGAGCTAAATCTCACTGAGATAATATGCTCTGCAGGCCTACCTTTTGGAAATGACTGTTTTTCAATAGAAATTGAAAGCTATTGGACTTATGGTTCTAGCTAGTCCCAGGATTTTGGGGCATGTAGTGCTATGACCATGTCTGACCATTCTAGATATTGCTTAATTGCAGCACGCACACATACATAGATGTGGCTCAGTCCTTCTCGTTTAAGCCCTTCTTTGACATTTTAGATTGACTTTACTCTTATTTTTGTTTGAGCGTTGATATTGCATTTGATTGTGTTTTACGAATTCCAGTGTACCACAAAAGCAGATTAAATAATGTATTAGATACGAGATGGTTCCTTTGGTAGATGGAAATCTTGGGCTTATACTGAGCAGAAATCTTTACATGAGTTTCCACAGGGTAGGTGCAAGCAGAGTATAAGAAATGGAAAAAACAAAAATCCTAAACCCATTCAAGACTTAGTTTGGATAACATCAAGTCCAACAATAAAGATTTCTTTGAATATATCTGAAGAAAAAAACCAGCTTAAGATGCAGTAGGACCACTGGAGGATCGAGGAGTTGAAGGAGCAGTGAAGGAGGGTAATGAAAATGCAGAGTAGCCCACTGTTTACAGAGGGACCTGGGAAAGTGCAGCTGGTTCTCTTCATGTCTGCTCTGGAGAAAGAGTTGAATCCATTATGAAATGTGAATTAGTAACCCTACAGAAGGAGAGAAGAGAAAGCCCTGCTGAAACAGAGTCTGTGTGGATTCCACAAAGGATAGAAAGCCAGGAGTAGGGAGAGAGCAACATTTGTTGATGACACCAAACTTTTTTGGGTTGCTCTAACTAAAAGTGAATGTGAGGAGATCCAAACAGGTGTCTGCAAACTGTGAGGATACACATCAAATTGCAAATGTTGTTCATATCCATGCAGGGGCAGAAATTCTCACCTGCAATCATACACTGATGGGATCTGACATCTCAGTGACTGTGCCAGAAACAGATGTTGGGGTGATGGTGAAAAGGTTGGGGTGGTGTGAAGAAGGCAAACTGCATGCTAGGGATAAGCAGGAACAGGGTAGAAAATAAAACTTCCTTGAAACAAATCTTTAGCACAATCACACTTGGACTATTGTGTTCAGTACTGGCTGCCTTACCTGAGAATAGTCATTATTGCATTGGAGAAGGTAGAGAGAAGGGCAACGAAAATGACCAAAGGGCTGCAGGTCCACCCCTGTGAGGAGCTCCAACAATTACTCTTTGTGTTAGTAATAGATTTGCTGGCCAATAGTGTCAGGAATGATAAAAGAAGAAAAGGTATAGGTTTTGCTTACTGGTGATACTTTATTAACAATAAGAGACCCACTAGAAGCTGTGGATCAGGTTAGATTGTCTTGAGAAGACTTTGAAGAGATAGTGGGCTTAATGGTGAATTGGGATAATCCAGAAAGGATTCTATTTAACAATGATAAAGAAGAGAAGGAAAATTTCTACAGAATCATATGGAAGTGGTATTTAACTCCAGTCCAGTTGAGTTGTATAGATAACACATTCTCCAATTTATGTTGGGGCTGTGTTCGAGAAATGTGTACATATATACATACATTGGTATACAGAAATCTGGAAGGTGGAGATGTACTGAAATACTCCAAGGCTTTGCTTTTGCTTTTGCTTTTGCTTTGCTTTGCTTTGCTTTGCTTTGCTTTGCTTTGCTTTGCTTTGCTTTCCCTGTGACATGTATCTTTGGTCCAGATGGTGTGGAGAAGAGGAATGCAACAATTATTTTGACTGTATTTAATCTTTATGTTTGCACTTTAAATTTTGTGTGGGTTTTTTGTTAGTACTATTAATGTTTTCCCATCCAGTCTTCCATTCCTGCCACTACTTATGAAATTGTCTTGGAGTCCAGCAAAGGAAACAATGGAACCTATTGGCCAATGGAAGCATGATCCTGAATCTAGACTCGATCCATGTCATTAGGTAAATCTCAAAGCCTCTTTCTGGGGCAAATCTAGTTTTGCTCTTGTCCCTTTTCATGGAATATTGTCCTGATTTCTCTTCTGAGCTCTTCTGAAAATGACCTGCATGTTAAGGACTGTCTAGTCCAGATCTAGCTTAAAACCTACGCAGGATTTAAATGGTCCGTCATCACCCCTTCTGGCTCAATTAGGACAGTTTCTTCTAGGGTTGCATTTGCTGTTGTTATGTGTCAAGTCATCTCCAACTTATGGCGAATCCATGAATGAAAATCCTCCAAAAGGCCCCATCCCCAACAACCCTACACAGCTGTTCTAAATTCCCATCTTTGGCTTTTTTTCTGAACCCACACAGCTCCCACTGGTCTTCCTTTTGGTCTGCCTGTGGTCTTCCTGCCTGTGATTAGTGAAATTTCAGAGCCTATTGCTGGGGTGACTTCAGATGTGGGCTTGTCCCTTTTCACAGAATATTGCCCTAATTTCTCTTCTGAGCTCTTCATAATGTGGCCTGAATGTGAACGGCTGTCTAGTCCAACTCTGGCTTAAATGTTACGAAGGATTTGAAAGTGCCCATCATCACCATTTCTGGTTTGATTAGGGTTGTTTCTTCTAAAAGTGCATCTGCTGTTGTTATGAGTCATCCAGTCTTCTCCAACCTAGATGGCAGCCTCAGTTTGGGCATTTTTGTTTCTGAAAGCAAAGGATGGTGAAGCACAAAGGATGCAAAAGAAATGGGACAGTTCAGCCAAAAAGGGAGAGCAGAAACAAGGGAGCTCAGAGCATCTCCTGGCTGGAACACTGAAAAAAAGATATTGTTGCTGATGCTAGCCATGCAACCAAACTCATACTTAAGTGACCTGGTGCAAATGGAACACAGCCAAATATCCATCCTGCTTTCCCATTCTCTGAATGCCAACTATTTCCCCTCTCCTTCCAGTTTCACACCATCCTGAGAGGCGTCCAGTTGTGAATGATTCCCAGGGTGGGCTGGTTTTATACGAGAATGGGCAGCTGGTGGTCAACTACGATATCAGGAACTGGGTCGTTCTACCAAATGGGACCTATCATAGAGTGACTGTTCCCCTACTTAGGAAGGGGAATGAAAATGAGTGTATAACTGGATGCTGGCAAGGCCTAGCACCAACACATTCTACTTACAGTAAAAAATGGAGGCTAGTTTCAGTTTGAGCTCAGGGCTTTCCAGCTCATGGAGAAACTGTTAAATTAAAGCTCAAAGGTATCCTCAATTTGACAGTTGGGATTATTGTTTAAAATGCAACTGTTTGCACAGAAAGTCAGCCTCTTCAAACCACATCCCTCCATCAATAGTCTCCCCTTGGTGTGTTGTCCCTTCTAAGGATCCATTAATTATTCTGCTCTCCTCTGAACTGAAATGTCTCCACTCCCAGTGGGAATAATGTAGAGACAGTCCCCTTGTCCAGAGGCCAGCATAATGTCTCCTTCATGGACCTCCGCTTGAAGACTTGCCAGAAGCTGCCACTTGTGCAATTGCAGAAGTTTGACCAATGAAGGGAACCTGAAGGTCCACACCATGGTTCTGAACTGTTTCTACTGGTTTCCTGTACACATCTGGCCAAAAGGACTCTTGTACCTTGTTTTACATTGCATTGTATTGTACTTTGTAAATGGCAATAATGCATTTTGTAAACTTCCCGGAAACCTTTTATGGTCAATAGAATAGGGGCAGGGGTGGGGGTAGGGGCAAGGACATAATCCTTTTTATTTATTTATTTATTTAAAAATTTATATGCCGCCCCTTGCAATAGCCTCGGGGCGGCTTAAAACATGTTGCATTATTAAAAACATATAACAAAATTAAAAACTGGCCCATCTCAGGTTATTATATAAAAACATGAACAGAATTATAAATTAAACCTATTAAACATAAATTAAACATTAAACATAAATTAATTAAACATAAATTAAACATAAGTTGAACATAAACTAAAACCAAAACAAAAACCTAAATTAAACAATAATATTAATTAAAATATTGTCTAAATAAAAAGGTCTTCGCCTGGCGCCGAAAAGCAAATAACGACGGCGCCAGGCGAGCCTCTCTGGGGAGCGCATTCCATAAATGGGGCGCCACCGCTGAGAAAGCCCTCCTCCGGGTACTCACCCTCCTAATCTCACGCACGGAGGGTTCCCGGAGGAGAGCCTCCGTCGCTGATCGTAGGGGGCGGGAGGGCATATATGGTCGCAGGCGCTCCTTTAGGTAACCAGGGCCCAAGCTGTTTAGGGCCTTATAGGTAAGAACCAGCACCTTGAATTGGGCCCGGACTTCAATGGGGAGCCAGTGGAGCTGACGGAGAACTGGGGTGATATGAGAACCATGCCCAGTCCCCGTCAGCACCCTGGCAGCTCTATTCTGCACCAATTGAAGTATCCGGACCGTCTTCAAGGGAAGCCCCACGTAGAGCGCGTTACAATAATCCAACCGGGAAGTCACCAACGCATGTGTCACTGTCGTCAGGCAATCGAACTCCAGGAAGGGACGCAGCTGATGTATCAGCCGAAGCTGTTGGAAGGCGCTCCTCGCCACTGCTGACACTTGAGCAGTCAAGGTCAGCTCCGGGTCGAGGAGCACTCCCAAGCTGCGGACCCCGTCTTTCAGAGGGAGTGCAACCCCATTCAAGACTAGGGTCAAGTCCCCTGCACTGTAGCCAGACCCGCCCACCAACAGGACCTCCGTCTTGTCTGGATTGAGCTTCAGTTTATTGGCCCTCATCCAGCCCATTACCTCGGCCAGGCACCGGTTCAGCACAGCCACCGCCTCACCTGGATCGGTGGAAAACGAGAGGTAGAGCTGGGTATCATCCGCGTACTGATGATTCCGCAGCCCACACCTCCTGATGACCTCCCCCAGCGGTTTCATGTAGATGTTAAAAAGCATGGGGGACAAAATGGAGCCCTGCGGAACCCCATGGCATAGTTGCCATGGCGCAGAGCCATAGTCCCCCAGCACCACCTTCTGGTATCGGCCATTGAGATAGGAGTGGAACCACTGCAAAGCAGTGCCTCCAACCCCCAATCCCGCCAGCCTCTCCAGAAGGATACCATGGTCGATGGTATCGAAAGCCGCTGAGATGTCAAGAAGGACTAACAGGGACGCACTCCCCCTGTCCCTCTCCTGGCATAGGTCATCGTACAGGGCGACCAAGGCGGATTCAGTGCCAAAACCGGGTCTGAAACCGGACTGAAATGGGTCCAGATAATCAGTTTCCTCCAAGAGTGCCTGGAGTTGTCCCGCCACCACCCGCTCCAGCACCTTACCCAAAAACGGGATGTTGGCCACCGGTCTATAATTGGCGACCACCTCTGGATCCAGGGAAGCCTTCTTTAGGACTGGCTGGACTACCGCCTCTTTTAAGGTGGCCGGCACCCGGCCGTCTCTCAAAGAGGCATTGACCACCTCCAAGATCCAGGGCACAATCCCGTCCTTGGCGGTCTTTAATAGCCAAGATGGGCACGGGTCCAGTAAACAGGTGGTTGGGCGTACCGATCCAAGCACCTTGTCCACATCATCGGGCCGCAAAAACTGAAAGTCATCCAATAACGTGGGACAAGCAGGCATGGTTGGCCCCTCCCCAAAAGAATCTGTATCAAAAGTGGAGTCCAGCTCGTGACGAATCAGAGCCACTTTCTCCTGAAAATGCGTGGCAAACTCGTCACAGCGGGCTTTCGAGGGTGGCACCAGTTCTTTATCGGGGCCCGGTCTCGTCAACCCCTGCACCACCCGAAAAATCTCCGCTGGACGGCATTGTGAGGAGGCAATGGACGCGGAGAAGAATCGCTTCTTCGCCGCCCTCACCGCCACAGCATAGGCACGATAGTGTGCTCTAAGATGTGTTCGATCGGACTCATCACGAGATTTCCTCCACCTGCGCTCTAGCCGTCTCCCAACCCGCTTCATCGCCCGTAATTCCGATGTATACCAGGGAGACGAACGGGCTCTGCCAGGCTGGAGAGGGCGCTTGGGAGCGATCATGTCGATGGCCCTGGTCATCTCCTTGATGGAATGCATCCTTGATGGAATGCATCTCACAACCATCTGAACACTGTGATTGGCATCCAGGTCTTTCCTCCAGTTGCCACCACTGTGGGAGGTAAGTCACTGGTAACAAGGAGAAGGGCCTTCTTAGTGCTATCCCCTAAACTTTGGAATGATCTCCCCCCTAAGCCTCTTCTGACACCTTCATTACAAGGCTAAAAATGCCTTCTCTTGACAAGGGACTTCTGGATGCTCAGAGAAACATCTTCATTTCAGCTCTCTGCTGCCTCAGAAATAGTTTATGAGTTTATCCCACCGTACATAGCCTGTTATTCAGGTAAGTCAAAGGAAGAGGAAATAGGGGTAGGCCACCAAGGAAGAATATAAACAAAGAGCAAGGGATTGCAAGAATAACATCAGGAAGACTAAGGCAGGAAATGAAGTGAGAATAGCAAGGGATGCTAAGAATAACAAGAAAGCCTTCTTTACATGTATTCAGAACAAAAGATATGGGAAAGAGAAGAGTGTCCAGCTGCTTAAAGTGGATGGCAGAGTGATAACAGGTGACAAGAAAAGGGCAGAGGTGCTCAATTCTTCAACAATAAATCCCATCAGACTCATTTAATCTCATTTTTTGACTGAGTACCTCCCAAATGCACAAAGGGAACACTCTGGACATAATCTACCTAGACTTTACCAAAGCTTTTGACATAAAAATCAATTTAAGTTTTTACTACCCAGACTCAGGCTGGGCATCAGGAAAATACTCCTCACTGTCAGAGGAATATGACAGTGGAACCAGCTGTGTGGAGTGGTGGTGACCGCTCCTACACCAGAGATATTCAAAAAGAATATGGACAGCTATCTGAGTGGGATGGTGTAACATGCTGTCCTGCAACAGCAGGGGGGTGGACACAATGGCCTTCATGGCCCCTTCCACATCTAGTATTCTATGAAGCCTTCAGATTTGCTTCTAACTTGAATTGTATCTTCAGAACTGGAGGGTCGAACATCAGGAATCCAAGGAAAGGCAGAGATGGAATTGGAGATGAAAGTCCTTAGAGAAATGCTTGAGAAAGGCACTGAAGGACTAAGAGAGGAGTCTGAAAAGTTCAACCAGCATTTGAAAGGTCTTGAAACTAGGATTAGAATAATGGAAAGGAGACTGTAACACAAGAAACAAGTGAAAGCACAAGTGATGGCTGAAAATTTAAAAAAAAAAATAGAAATTTTGGAGGATCAGTTCACAAGTTTGTCTGTAAAAAACAACAGAGGGAAGAAGTATGGCATCAGAATGATACAGATGTGATTAACGATCCTCCGTTATCACGCTGGTAAATGCCCGGTCGTGGGCTATAGGGCTCAATCTAAGCTCTGTAGGAGCTAGACAGATTGCTTGGTGAATCCCCCATGAGATGTGAAATGGCAACTCCACATTTAGTGGGAGGAAATCAAGCTTTTTCAGCTGGACAAAACAGGTGAGAGTGCTGCTCTCTGTAAGTTCTCGACATACTCTTTTTTCTTTAGCTTTTGTTTTTAGCTTTTGTGAACACACTGAATCTACTGGAAAGTATTTTTGTTTTCTCTTTTTCTGCAATGGTACCCATGGAATAAGCTGTATTTCTTGTTAGTTAAAAAGCCCTTCGGATGGAGGGGGAATGAAACCTCCCCCGCACAGAGTTGAAAAGTGGAGAATTGCATGACGGAGAGAAAGACAGAACTGTCGGTAAGTAAGGAAAAGATTTATCTTCTTTAATCTCTCCAAGGGCACACAATTGTGATTTGGAATTGAGTAATAGAGGATTTTTTTCTTTATTGGACTGTGTTGGACTGCTGCCAGGAAGTAGCAGCCATCATTCTCTTTGTTCCAGGGACCCTTGGACACCTGCCAAGTCTATTTTACTGCTATCATGGAGGAATTGCAACAATCATTTTTGACAATACGATCTTCTTTAATAGCTGTTCAGTTATTCCAGCAGGCAATAATAAGGCATCAGAAAACTGTTTTAGAGTGACTTGACTGTCTTTTAACTGAACAGAAAAGTGGCTTTGACAAAATAAGTTTTCTATCAATTTCCCTTTATATAAACAACCTGCATCTGGACAGAATATGGAAAACATTCAACAAGTAGAAGGAAAATCCGAACCTGGAAAGAAAGAAAATGCAACCGTTTTTTCTGATACACTGGAAGAGAAGACAGCTTGGCCACAAATCAAGGCACATGATTTATTACAGTCATTATGAAGCAAGCTTCCATGGGATCTGTGTGTTATCTCAGAGAAGGGTGATTTAGTTGACCATTTGAAAGAGGTTATGTTTATGTGGCTGCAGATGAAGACTTCACTATAGACAGAAGGAAAATCTGAAACTGGAAAGAAAATAAGTTTAACTGATCTGCGTCTCATCTTAGAGAAGGGCAATTTGAAAGAGGTTATGTTCATGTGACTGCAACTGAAGACTCCATCACAGACATTATTGTGGTCTAATGGAAGAAAAATAGAAAAGTCTCCTAGGGGAGTAAAGAAGAAGAAAAAATAAACATGGCAGGGGTGTAAAGAGAAGATAAAGGAAATTTCTTTCTTCTCTAAAAAATAAACAGATAAAAGGGTGATTCATATAGCTTGATATGCTCACATGTGATGTAGAAAGGCTAAGCTATTATTGCTGATGAAATAGTAGCAATTTAGCTTAATGAAATCCTGTGTAAAAGATATTATTGTTAAATGGAGGTCTCTGATTGTATTTTTAATAAGCTATTGTTGCTGATGATATATGTTAAAGACTGTAAACAGCTGGGCTTTTATATGGAATTAACCATATTTGATTAAATGGTATGTAAGTGAGATGAAGTACTAGTAATGAGAGGAAAATGTTCAAAAAGATATTATAGGTATTGCTCATTATCAAGTAGAGTAGGTAAGAAAATTGTATAGATGTTAGATGGATATTTTTGATGTTTATATGTAACTGTGGTAGTGAGGAAGTTATTTGCTAATAGAAAATTAAAAAGATTTTGAATAGTCCAGAAATGCTTAGGTTAAATTCACTATTGAAGAAGACAGAAAATATTGTAATTTTATTTAACCTGGAGATGCTTCCCCTTGACACTGTCTAAGAGAAACAGGACTTTGTAGGAAATGATGAACATGATTTCATGGAGGAAGAAGAGGAAGATAGTGACTTCTATTCAAGTTGGATGATGATGATGATGATGATGATGATGATGATGATGATTTTATTGACTGGAGGAATGAGACTTGGTTTTGCTCTAATGATGCTTTTAAGTTATTATAAATGGATTCTAGTAGGATCATAAAATGTTTAAAAAGATATGTGGTAGAGGGCTGACCCAGAAAATCCGGTGTGTGTGACGATTGTTGTTTTTTAGTTTTATTTATTTATTTATTTATTTATTAAAACATTTATAGGCTGCCCCATCGCAACAAAGCCTCGGGGCGGCTTACAACATAAGTTAAAATACAAAAATACAAAAATGATACAAATATTAAAATAATTTATCCCTCCCCCGCTCGGTGCATCTTGGCCACTAAGTATAAATAAATTAAATATACACTAACCCATATAAACGAACAAAAACCACCTAAGATATTACGCTTAACCAACAAAACCACAACATACATGACTGCTAAACAAACAACAGAAAACCTCAACCAAAACCAACATTAACACTTAAAATAGGACTTAAATAAAAAGGTCTTTGCCTGGTGCCGAAAAGCATGTAACGACGGCGCCAGGTGAACCTCTCCAGGGAGCGCATTCCATAGTTGGGGTGCCACCACCGAAAAAGCCCTCCTCCGGGTGCTCACCCATTTCACCTCCCTCACGGGAGGCTCCCGGAGGAGGCCCGCAGTTGCAGATCTCAGGGGGTGGGAGGGCACATAAGGGCGCAAGCGGTCCATAAGGTATTCAGGTCCCAAACCGTTTAGGGCTTTATAGGTTAACACCAAAACCTTGAATTTGGCCCGAACTTCAATTGGGAGCCAGTGGAGCTGAAGGAGGACTGGGGTTATATGAGAATAACACCCAGCCCCCGTCAGCAACCTGGCAGCCCTATTTTGCACCAACTGAAGTATCTGGACCATCTTCAAGGGCAGCCCCACGTAGAGTGCGTTGCAGAAATCTAGCCGAGAAGTTACCAAAGCGTGTGTCACTGTCGCCAGGCAGTCCTGGTCCAGGAAGGTCCAGGTCTCCATACCATGGAGATGATATAAGGTCCTGGTCCTGGTCCAGCTGATGTACCAGTTGTAACTGCAGGAAAGCACTCCTCGCCGCTGCCGTCACCTGGGCCTGTAACGACAGCTCCGGGTCAAGGAGTACCCCCAAGCTGCGGACCTTGTCCTTTAGAGGGAGTGCAACTCCATCCAGGACGAGGCCCAAGTCCCCCACCCCTAGACCCAAACCGCCCACTAGCAGGACCTCCGTCTTGTCTGAATTGAGCTTCAGTTTATTGGCCCTCATCCAGCCCATTACCTCGGCCAGGCACCGGTTCAGCACAGCCACTGCCTCACCTGGATCGGTAGAGAACGAGAGGTAGAGCTGGGTGTCATCAGCATACTGATGACTCTGCAGCCCAGACCTCCTGATGACCTCCCCCAGCGGTTTCATGTAGATGTTAAATAGCATGGGGGATAAAATGGACCCCTGTGGTACCCCATGGCATAACTGCCATGGCACAGAGCCATAGTCCTCCAGCACCACCCTCTGGAATCGGCCATCAAGGTAGGAGCGGAACCACCGCCAAGCAGTGCCTCCAACACCCAACCCAGCCAGCCTAACCAGAAGGATACCATGGTCGATGGTATCGAAAGCTGCTGAGAGGTCCAGGAGAACCAACAGGGATGCACTCCCCCTGTCTCTCTCCCTGCACAGGTCATCGTACAGGGCGACCAAGGTGGATTCAGTGCCGTACCTGGGTCTGAAGCTGGACTGAAATGGGTCCAGATAATCCGTTACCTCCAAGAGTGCTTGGAGTTGTCCCACCACCACCCGCTCTAGTACCTTGCCCAAAAACGGGATATTGGCTACCGGTCTATAATTGGCGGCCACCTCTGGCTCCAGGGATGCCTTCTTTAGGACTGGCCGGACTACTGCCTCCTTTAGGAGTGTAGGCACCCGGCCGTCTCTTAAAGAGGTGTTGACCGCCTCCCGGATCCAGGATCCAATCCCGTCTTTGGCTGTCTTTAGTAGCCAAGAAGGGCATGGGTCTAGTAAGCAAGTGGTAGGACATACTCATCCAAGCACCTTGTCCACATCATCAGGCTGCAACAACTGAAATTCATCCATTAAGCATGGACCAGACGGCGTCGAAGGCAACTCCAGAGCAGAAACTGTTTCTAAAGCAGAGTTGAGCTCGCAGGGTATCTGAATGATTTTCTCCCGAAAATGCTTGACAAACTCGTCACAGCGGGCTTCCGAGGGCGGCACCAGATCTTTCTTTGGGCCAGGATGTACTAGGCCCTGAACCACAAGGAAGAGCTCCGCCGGACAGCATTGTGAGGAGGCAATGGAGATGGAGTAGAATTTCCTCTTCGCCATCCTCACCGCCACAACATAGGCACGATAATGCGCACACAAGTGTGTTTGGTCAGATACCTGTCGTGATCTCCTCCACCTGCCCTCTAGTCGTCTCCCTGCCTGCTTCATCGCCCGTAAGTCGAACATATACCATGGAGATGAACGGGCTTGGCTAGACGGAAGAGGACACTTGGGAGCAATCGTGTCGATGGCCCTGGTCATCTCCTCATTCCACAATTCTACCAGGGCGTCAACAGGATCACCAGCCCTGTCAGCTGGAAACTCCCCCAGAGCATTCAGGAATCCTTCAGGATCCATCCTGCTCCGGGGGCGGACCCATGAAATCGGGTCTGCACCCTTGCAGAGGGGGAGGCCACTCTCGAGTTCAAACCTTATGAGGAAGTGATCTGACCATGACACGGGTGTCAAGTGTAGGTCCCTCATCCTCAGATCACCCTCTTCCTGCTCCATTGAGAAAACCAGGTCCAGAGTGTGTCCACGTTCATGGGTCGGGCCAGTGACGAGTTGAGACAGCCCCATGGCCGTCATGGAGGCCATGAAGTCCTGAGCCGCCCCGGTAAGAGCCGCCTCGGCATGGAGATTGAAGTCTCCCAGGACCACCATCCTGGGGGGTCTTCAACACCAGGTCCGAGATGACCTCCATCAGCTCAGGCAGGGAGTCTGTTGGGCAGAAGGGTGCACAGTACACCAACAGAATCCCCAGTCTGTCTCGGTCGCCCAACACCAAGTGGAGACACTCCAGCCCTGGTCTCAAGGGAACCGGAAGCCCCACAAGGGAAATTGATGCCCGATAAACAAGAGCCACCCCCCTTGCCCTCCCCTCCGGGAGTGAGTGGTGCTGAATTAGGTACCCGGGTGGGCAGAGTAGCGAGAGGGAGACATCTCCCCCCTTCCCGCCCAGGTCTCGGTGATACAAGCCAGGTCGGCCCCCTCATCCACGATCAGGTCGTGGATGAGGACAGATTTATTGTGGACCGACCTGGCATTCAACAACAGCACCGACAGGCCCGTGGGGCAGCTGACACAGCTACCGGGAACCCGCCAGCTGGGAGAATAACCAGAACGAGGGACAGGTGTTACCCATCTGTCCCTCCTTCTAGGTGGACATGTTAATCTCCCACCGCTGTAACGCCCCCTGCCCATCACCACCCCAATGGCAGCGCCCCTGCGCTCCTCAGGCAACGACATAACAATAGACAAAATAATGGCCGAGATGCACCAACAAAAATTTTAAAACTATCCCATTTAAAATTCCCTATTGGATCACTGCCAAGTCTATTTATTTTTAATAAAATTTTTAAAAAACAACAACACAGACAGAAATGTTAGTGAAAGCTCTCAGGGTGGAGATCTATCATCAATTCAAAAGTTTAACTGGAGACTCATCAGATCAAATGAGGGTTTAATTGAATTTATAGCAGCATGGTTGAATATCTTTGAAAAAGAGTTTGGATCTTCCACATCAAGGAGTAGCAATTGTTAATTCAACAAAGGTGGAGATTAAGATATAAAATGTAAAGAAAGATGAAAGAGGAAGATATTTGATTTTGCAAGGTGAAATAAGAGGAGAAGATCATACATTAATATATATGCACCAAAAAAAACCCAAAGGTCGTTCTTAAATGTTTTTTTAAAGACTTGAAACTATTAAAGAAAGGATATGTTATAATGGCTAGAGATTTCGCTATGGTGATGAATGAACTGGGGGATAACTAAATGCCTGCTGAAATTCAAAACAAGACATCATACCAAATTAATGAGCAAAATGATAAAGGAAAATGGATACAGACCTATATTGCTAGTAAATTAAGGTGCAAAAAATTTCACAACCGTATTGGAAAATGGAATGAATAAGTTTATTGCCAAATATGTAGCAGACTAATTGTTAATGATTATAGACATAGAACTATGTGTCATCAGCATACTTCTAAACCCCAGATGTCTCCACTCAGCAGCTTCATGTAGATATTAAAAAACATGAGGCTAGATTGCCCCTGGAGGAACCCCATGCTGGAGACTTGTCTTCTCAGGTCCTCCTCCTTCCTGCCTTCCTTCACTTTCCAGCAAAAGAGGCCACAGTGACCACAAAGCCAGTCCCTTCACCCGAAAGATCCTGCCCTATACATTGCTGAGGGCCTGTGCAGCCCAGATCCAATTTTACACACATAACACACCTGCTGGGCAGGTCATGCTCAGGTGCAGTGAATGGACTTCACACTTAACAGGGACCTGGTCAGTTGTGAGGGACCCCCTGGATGATTGAGTTGCAGGCTGGAACTGACACACCTCTCAACTGAAGGGTAGAATTTGGTATCAGAGCTTGGCAGATCCAGGAATGCAATTTTTATTTTTTATTTTTTGAGGTCTCTGATAGCAAATTCCTGCTAATGGTTTCTGATAATGCTATGTGTCTGTTCTTTGCCCATCTTCGTGGCAAGTGTGGAACATGTTGGTGGGTACCACACAAGGAGTATTGGGTGCTGTGTTGCCTTCAGGAACCATTACGCCCACCCTGTAATATTGGGGGTGTGTGTGTGTGTGGGAAAGACAGTAATACCAGGGAATAGCATTCTCAGTTTGAGACACTGAAGACTCACCATCCATCCTTTATTATTGACTTATTAGTTTAAAATGTCCTTAATTCACATAGGATCTCAGGATGGTTTATGCAGGGGGGAGAGCCCATTATTCTTCGAGTGCTTTCCAGGGTCAGGGGACTTCCAGCTCACCAAATGAGGACTGTCAGGGCTGAGAAATGAGGAGTGGATACATACAGATGACAGAAGAGAATGATGCTATCTCAAGGCCTACATCTCCAGGTGTTCAGGCAGACCTTGGGAACTGAGTGGGTTTGGAAGTACAGGAAAGGAAAATGGGAAAGGGGCAAAAGGACACAGGTCTGGTCCCTAACCCCATGATGTGGTGTCAGGAAAGGAGGGCTACCCAGTTGGACAACCTCTCCCAGAAAGGTGGTGCCCAGGGTTACTAAAAAAAAAAAAAGAGGTGGGGGGGGGAGTTCTCAGTTAGGTAGTTTCCAGTAGTTTCCAGTTAGGGTAAAACAAACTACAGTGTTCATGCACAGAGACTCAACTTCAGTGGATATGGGTTGCTGGCTGTATATTAGAAGAAAAGACCTCTTATCCAAGCAGACTGTTGCTTGAAAAGCATAAGGGGAAACCCAGCTCCCAACAGCCCTATGAGACAGCATGGCTACAAGGCTGCTCCATTCAGTAAAAGGACACACTATATGCTCCTCAGGGAGCAGCATGCTAACATTTATTGAGCGTTCCAGTTCCTGCAAGTGTCTGCAGAACCAGGAGCACCCTTGCAGGGGGCAACGGAAGAGCAATCATGCAGTGCAGCTGGAGGTCCTGAAGAGCAGCAGAAAAGGCTTTCTGGCACTGCTGCTCTTTGCCGCAGCAATGCAGGTTGTTCTGCAGACTCTTGTACTCTGGTCTGTGCATCTCTGAGCCCAGTTCCAGTTGTTCCTGCCTCGTTCCTAGCCTGCCCCAGTTGTTCTTGCCTTACCCCATCATACTCCAGTTGCTCCTGCCTTGCTCTATGCAGTTTCAGTCTGTTCCTGCCTTGCTCCTGTTGGATCCACTGTGCCCTAGTCTGCTTCAGCCCTGCTCCTGTGTATTCTTGCTTGTTCCAGTTGTTCCTGCCCCCTCTTGTCTGGACCACCTATATATGACTGCTTGTCTGGCATCAGACCACTGGGATTGTTTCTGGACCATGCTCTCTCACTTGCCTGTAGGATATTGGACGGTCTGCAACCTTGACCCTGACCACACCACCAGCCTCTAGCCCTACTAAGCAGCAGGACCTGGCTTCACACCTGAACCCTGGTCCCAGAGTTCTGCCTGTCCCAACAACTGCCCACCCACATCCCAGACCTTAAAGTTGGCCATAAATCTATCCCATCCAACAACACGGGTGCCATGGGGAGACCCTTTTTGAGTCACAGGTCCTATTTATTTATTTGTTTGGTTGTTTAAAGTTTTTATATCTCATCTTTCACTTAAAGACACAGGACAGTAATACAGTAACAGTGCAACATCAAACATCACTTGACAACCATAAAACCCCTCCATAAAACAAGATCAGAACTTACAATTTTGGGAAAATAACAAGGTTTTGGCCTGGGTCTGAAATGAATCAAGTGTTGGTGCCAGGCACACCTCTCTGGGATACATGTTCCATAATCAGGGTGCCACCACAGAGAAGGCACTTCTCCAGGTAGCCACTCTCCTTCAAGAAGGGCTCCTGATGAAGGAGCTCCAACTCAGATCTTGCGCAGAGGGCAGGTATATGTACAAGGAGACATTCCTTCAGATATCCAGGTCCTAAACTGTGCAGGGCCTTATAAATCATCATCAACACTTTACATTGGGCCAAACCAATTGGGTACCAGTATAGATGGTAAAAGACCATCATCATATCTGCATAACTGCCGGTCCCTGTTAAAATCCTGCATTCTTAACCAACTGAACTATCCAGACAATCTTCAAGGACAGCCCCTTGTACAACGCATTACAATAGTCCAATCAGGAGGTTACCAATGCATGGGTCACTGTTGCTAGCCTCTACTCATTCATTTAGAAGCATAGCTGAAGGATTAACCAAAGCTGGAGGAAAGTGCTCCTCACCACAGAGCTCACCTGGAGCTCCAGGGACAACTCAGAGTTGAGGAGCACTCCCAAACTACCTGAGAGGTTTAGGTACAAGGGACCCACCCACTGGCAAAGAGGACACATTGACAGAAGATGTCCCCATTTTTGAACTCAAACATGTCATGTAAACATCTTGTTCAGCAGTGACCAATGGATGATGTGCATACTTTCAAATGCAACCAAAATATTATTTTCAGCCTGGCTCTTATGAAGGTGCTTCATTAGGGGGTTTCAAGCCAAACTTCCCTTTCAAACTCTGAAATGACTTTGGTAAGTTCTTGCAAACATGAATCTAGGAACTTCCAGAGGTAATGTTCTTTCAATGTTATAATTAACTATATTACACTAATTTCTTTCTTGAACCCAAAGCAAAAAAAAAAAGGTTTTCCCAGGAGATGGCCTTGGAGACCAACACACTAGAGACTGTCCTGGAGGGGAAGAGGTAGGAAATTCTTGCAAGGTACCTGAAAGGTTAGCCCAATAAAATATCTCCTGAGTTGAGATGGCAGGTAGGCAAGTACACAGGCTGGAGACCTATGCTTGTTGGACATTTCAGAAAGCCCATCATTGGCTCAGGGCTCCTGCTTTGGCCAAAGACGAAGCCTTGCAAGAGTCACCTAGCTTCGCCACCTCTGCTAGAGAGACAGGCTGGCATAAGGAGGGGTGGGAAGCAGCCATGCCCACGATGATCCCTCTCCTGCTGCTCCTGTGCCTGCTCTGTGCAGCCTGTAAGGTGCAGAAGGCAAAATGCCCCCTGAATCTTGTCCAAGATCAAAGCAATGCAGAGAATTATCACATGCTGGGAGACCAGTTCATCAGTGCAATCCTGTCTACAAAGCATGTCATCAAGGAAGTGCCATACACCTTTTCTAAGCCTCCCCTGATAGAAATTAACAGGTAAGTGAGGCTTTCTTGGAGGATTAAATGTTTTCCCACCTTCCTTCCAATTGCTTCCCTCTGCCAAGGGCAGCACCAATCTTCTGGTATTTCTGGTTATCCGAACCATGCTTGGCCATTCCCATGGGTGCTTCCAAGGAGGCTTTGAATGGGCAAAGGAGTTGGGACCTGGCTGCTTGGGGGGCAGTCTCACCCCACGTGGACCTGCCCTTTTCTTGAGATCAGTCCCTGTCCTCATCTGAAATAAGGTGCTGCATTCACTGCTGCAGAGAAGGGAACCCGGCACAGGGTCATCCTTGGCCACCTTGCTCTGCATCCAGCCAAGAGGCAAGGGCTGCTCTATTGGGCAGGAGAAACCTTCCAAAACTCCTTCCAGCCTTAAACATTCATTTAGTGAAACAAACATGCTTCAGCTGCTAATGCCAACTTTCTAGATCTCCAAATCTTTTGATCAGGGAAGAATTGAGAGAAAGGTGGTGGCTGTTGCAATTCTGGTGTCCGTGTAACCATTGGAATCACAGAAGGAGGGTTGGTAGACCAACAAAAATGCCATCCTTTTAGTGCCTCATCTTTTGTGGAGGCTTTCAAAGATCCAGGGACCTGAGGGAATTATTCCGTTGCTACTCTATCTTGCTGGGTCTTTTTCTGGTCTTTTAATTGAATTTCAAGCTAGCTGAAATTTGTTTTGTTGCTTTATGTTATTTTTATTGTATTTATTCTTTGTTTTGTGCATTGTGGTAAACTGCCCAGACAGCCTCAGCTATAGAGCAGTATGGAAATGAAGTGACAATAATGGCAATGACACTGTATAATACACCTCTTACCTGTAGCTGTCCCCGGGACTGCTGGGAACTTGCAGACAGAAGAGTTTGGAGTTTAAATAAAAATTAGAGTCTGTTATTGCTCGATGTGATTTTAGCCTCCCAAAATGTTGCTTCTTTGGGTGTTTGTCCTTCCATCTGATTTTTCTTGCTTCACTTATGTTTGCCCCTTTTTTGACAAGTCAGGATGATGTATCCAATAAATTACTAATTGATGTATTGCCTCCGGCCCCATGTGCCATCCATTCTGGCTTGGACAGCAACATTTGAGAGATGTCAAGTGGACCATATTTGGTGGACATGTGACAAAATTGTAATTAAGAACTGATTGACTAAACTGTGGGGAAAAGAGATAGAAATAGAAAATAGATACTATATTTGCATAATATCCCTTGGTATCCTTATATATATTTTCTTATGTTTGTATCTTGTCTCATTTTTCTGAAAATTAAAAAATAAACATTTGTGAGATGTCTATTGTCTGGAAAGAATGGAAGAAGAGAATATAACCATTTTCCTGCCTCCCTCCCTCCCTCTTTCCCTCCCTCCCTCTCTCTCAGTATACCAGGAAAGAACTATGTCCGGTATTGGAACATTTTGTCTTTCCCACTTGCCGTTTGGGAGGTCAACTGGAGTCCCAGTCTCCTGCCCAATGTCACTCTGGGCTACAACATCTACGAGACCCACTTCCATGGGAGAATCGTATCTGATGCCATGGTGGACCTGCTTGCTGGAGGGGAGAGCAACATTCCCAACTATACCTGTGGAGGGCGGAAGAACCCACTGGCCATTGTGGAAGGGGCTGAATCCGACATCTCGGTGCACATTTCAGCCATGTCAGGCATCTACAAAATCGCACAGGTAGGAACTGGGAAGGGGAGATAAACTGTATGGAGTTCCACCTTGGATAGCAATGAGACTGCAAACAAGGAGGGCAACATGAGATGGAGCAGAACGTGGTATGTCATGAGAGGAGCCAGCTGGAGCTCAGAGTCAGACTAGACGGTTCAGGAGCCTCCTCCTTGCTCGGTCTGTTTCTTTGTGGTGAGACCAAAAGGGCAGCAGAAGAAAACTCTTTTGCATTCCTTGAGTCATGATAACATGTCTCTTTCAGTGAGCTGAACACCATTCTGGCTGCCTGCGTTTTAAAAAGAAGCATTGCAGAAGCAGCAAAGCAGGAGAGGGCAGGCATAGGGAACAGGGAGAAACCTGCGTTCCTACTTCACATTTGCAGCAAGGAACTTCCTCATCTAAATGGAGCCCCATAAGAGTAGGGTCTCCAGTTCCCAAGCAGAAGCACGCAGGAACAGTTTTAATCGACCCATCTCTACCAGGGTTCCTACAGGGAGCTCCTGACAGTACTTTAGCTAAGTGCATGGCTTCAATCATTCCTTCAGGGAGGATGTAGAAAGTCAGCTTTCCACCACTTTTCCTGGTGTCCATATCAAGTACATTATTCAGAGAGAACAGTGCCTTTGCGAGCTGGCGTTTTGCTACTAGGGGCTCTGCCCCAGGGTGGTTTGTCCCCAACTCAGGTCCAAAAGGCTGGTGTGGTCCTTCTTTCAACTGAGAACACAGAAAAAACTGCTGTTGCACAAGGAGTACTTGGGTAGCTCTCTGACTGCACAGATGGGGATTCGGTAGAGGCAGTCTGGGTGAAACTTAGGGGTTTTGAAAGGGAAAGAGACCTGACAGTGGGGGTATGTTATCACCCTCCAGGTCAACTTGAGACCCTGGATGATGTCCTGACAGGCCAGATTCTAAGGATATCTTGGGGGAGAGACACAGTAATTATGGGGGATTTGAATCTCCCGGATATTACTTGGGAGACTCACTCGGCGGTGACAGCCAGGTCACGTCACTTCCTAGAAGCTCTAGAGGGTGGGTTTTTCACACAGAGGGTCCGAGAGGCGACGAGGGGGGGAAACATCCTGGACTTGGTCTTGACCAATAGGGAGGAGCTGATAGATGAAGTACAGATTAGGGGAGCTCTGGATGCGAGTGATCACTCCATCCTTTGCTTTGAGATCAGGGGACTGGGGACGTGTAGCGGATCAAGTACTAGAAGCTGGGACTTCACGAGGGCCAACTTTGGCCAACTGAAGGCCAGACTGGGGAAAGTCTCCTGGGATAGGTTATTGGAAGGTAAGCGAGTTGAGGAGGGGTGGATGGCACTCAAAAGGCAGGTTTTGCAGGCACAAGCCCTGACGATACCTCTAGTCAGTAAGGTGGGGAGGCGGAGGAGAGTGCCACCATGGATGTGAAAGGAGGTGGTTAGGGGGATTAGGCGAAAGAGGAGCCTCCATAGGAAATGGGTACTGGGGGAAATAGACAAAAGGGTATACCGGGAGGAGGAGGCCCGTTGCAGAAGGATTCTTCGCAAGGCTAAGGCTGATTACGAGCTGAGACTTGCCAAGAATATCAAGAGCAACAAAAAGGGCTTCTTTCAGCATGTAAATAGGAAAAGGAAGGGGAGACAAGTGGTGGGACCACTAAATAAGGAGGAAGGAGATCCAGTGACTGACATGAGGGAACAGGCACAGATGCTAAATGACTATTTTGCCTCTGTGTTCTCCCCAAAGCAGGATGGAGGATATCCGTATAGCAGATTAGATGAGGCTGGGGACTTAGGGGCAGAGATTAGAGTCACCCCCCTTGAAGTCGAGGGGCTCCTCAGGGCATTGGACATTACAAAGGCGCCAGGCCCTGACGGGTTACACCCAAGAGTACTTAGAGAGTTGGCAGGGGTTCTCTCACACCCGCTGGCCTCCATTTTTGAGGCCTCGTGGAGAACGGGTGAAGTTCCAGAGGACTGGAGGGTGGCATCGGTGGTCCCAATTTTCAAAAAGGGTAGTAGGAAGGACATGGGGAATTATAGACCGGTTAGCCTTACGTCCATTGTAGGAAAAACAATGGAAAGGCTCATAATAGACAGAGATCTAGTGATGCTAGATAGGGAAGGGAGGCTGACAGCCATACAACACGGCTTCAGCAAAAACAGGTCCTGCCAGACAAACCTTGTGGAATTCTATGACAAGGTTTCAAGATGGCTAGATGGAGGGGATGCAGTGGATGTGGTATACCTGGATTTCAGCAAGGCCTTTGACAAAGTGCCCCATGATATCCTGGTGGAGAAACTGAGGAGTTTTGGGATACACCAAAGCACTGTCCGGTGGATTAGGGCATGGTTGACTGACCGAAAGCAGAAGGTAACCATTAGCGGGGAATCGTCGGGATGGCAGCCAGTGACAAGCGGGGTCCCCCAGGGCTCTGTCCTGGGGCCGATCCTGTTTAATCTTTTCATTAACGACATGGAAGAAGGGGTGAACAGTCTGCTGATCAAATTCGCAGATGACACTAAAACTGGAGCAGTGGCCACAACTGAGGAGCAGATACACCAGATCCAAAAGGATCTGGACAGACTATGGAAGTGGCCAGGAGACAACAGGATGGCGTTCAATGTGGATAAGTGCAAGGTCTTGCACTTGGGGCATAAGAATAGCTGTCATAAGTACAGGTTAGGTGACAAGTGGCTGGAGAGCAGCACTTGTGAAAGGGACCTTGGGGTACTGGTTGACCACAGGCTAAACATGAGTCAGCAGTGTGATGCGGTGGTCAAGAGGGCGAATGCCACCCTTGGCTGCATAGCCAGAAGTGTGGCTTCTAGATCAAGAGAGGTATTACTACCACTCTACACGACTCTGGTGCGCCCGCAACTGGAGTATTGTGTTCAGTTTTGGGCTCCTCATTACAGAAAGGATATAGCCAGGTTGGAGTCAGTGCAGCGTAGGGCCACAAGGATGGTGGCTGGTTTGCAGGGGATGCCGTATGAGGCAAGACTGAGGGAACTGGGTCTCTTCAGCTTGGAGAAGAGGAGACTCAGAGGGGATATGTTGGCAATATACAGGTATGTGAGGGGGTGTCACATGGAGATGGGGAGAGGCCTGTTCTCCCCTGCAGAGGAAGGCAGGACG
Organism: Varanus salvator macromaculatus; assembly: GCA_023646645.1. Classification (NCBI taxonomy): domain Eukaryota; kingdom Metazoa; phylum Chordata; class Lepidosauria; order Squamata; family Varanidae; genus Varanus; species Varanus salvator. Next base: position 85,171 of record JAIXND010000815.1, read on the forward strand.
CGCTCCAATGGAGCAAAGCTCAGGGAGCCAAGGTTCAATTTGGATGCCAGGAAGCACTTCCTGACAGTTAGGACCCCGAGGGCGTGGAATGGGCTTCCACGGGCGGTCGTTGAGGCCCCATCGGTGAGGGTGTTCAAAGACAGGCTGGACATGCACATGGTGGGCATGTCATGAGCGGAGCCGGCTGGTGCCGGAGGTCAGACTAGATGGCCGGGAGGCCCCTTCTGACTCACTCTTTTTCTATGTTTCTATGACTGCTCCATTGTAATGATGGACCCATTGCTGGGTATGAATAATTATAAGGTTTATAAATAACATTATTGTGCTAAAGAAAACCTCCTTTTCTCTTATTTTCCTCATTAGATGAGTTATGGCTTTGGTTCTCAGGCCCTTCATCAGAAGAACCAGTTTCCTTTTATCTACCGGATGGTCCCGAATGAAGAAATTCAGGTTGTGGGAATGGTTAAACTGCTCCTGCATTTTGGGTGGACCTGGATTGGTCTCTTTGTTCCAAGGAATGACAATGGAGAAAGGTTCATGAGAACTTTGACCCCTCTGCTTGGCACCAGTGGAATTTGTGTGGCCTTCCTAAAAAGACTAATTGTGAGGATGAATTATCATGTCATCCAGAGTGTATCACCTCATCTGTGGAAACAAATCAGTGTTTGTGTTTACATTTGGGATTCTAGCTATGGATTTAATCAATTCATCTTAATACAAAACAAGATTGAAGAGGAAAAGATTGGGATGAAAGTCTGGATCACAACAACTTTTCAGGATATATTCATGAATGTCTTTAGTCACCCCAAGTCCTTTCACTACTTCCATGGCTCTTTTTCCTTCGTGGTGAACACCAAGAGAATAACAAATTATGACCACTATGGGCCAATGTCAGCAGAGACGACACAGTTTTGGCTGACAGCCTTTGATTGCTTCTATTCCAAGCATGGCTTATCCAGGAAAGGCTGGACAAGATGCAGAGAGAAGGAGAACCTGGAGATGCTCTCCCAGGAGGAGATTGAGAGGATCCTTTCTCAGGACAGCTACAATATTTACAGGAGCATCCAAGCTGTGGCCCATGCCTTAAATGCTGCTTATGCATCCCGATCCAAGAGGATGCTGACAGTGCATGGAAGAGACAGGCTGGGATGGCAAAGGCTGCAGCCATGGCAGGTATCCCCTTTCCTTTTGTAACATCAGTGCACTTTGAAAGTGCAATGGAAGCATGATCCTGAATCCAAACTCAATCCATGTCATTAGGTAAATCTCAAAGCCTATTTCTGATGCAAATCCATTTGGAGACTTGTCCCATTTCACAGATTTCTGCCCTGATTTCTCTTTTGAGTTCTTCAGAAGGGGCTCGTATGTGAAGTGTTGTCTAGTCCAAATCTGGCTTAAATCTTTTGGAGGATTTGGAAGTGCCAATCATCACTTCTTCTGGATCAATTAGGATAGTTTCTTCTAAATTTTCATCTGCTGTTGTTATGTGTCATCAAGTCATCCCCAACCTAGGTTGACTGCATGAATGAAAGCCCTCCAAAATATTTTATCCATGACCACCCTGCTCTAATTTCTAGTCCGTGGTTTCCTTCATGAATCCATCCATCTCCCCTCTCTTCTTCCTGTGCATCTGGAGAATGACAGCCTCAGTTTGGGCATTTTTGCTTCAAGAGAAAGGTTTGGCTTGCTTGCCTCTTGGCGTGTCTTTCTGTCAGTCCAGGGTTTTTGCAAAGCTTTCCTTAGCACCATGTTTCAAGCACCTCCATTTTCCTATCAGCTTTCTTCACTCTTCTGCTTTTGCACATGGTGTCAGGCATACAAGGTGTGAATGATCTTGGTGTTGCTCACTAGCACAACATGAGTACATTTGTTGATGTTTTCTAGATTCTTCAAGAATGCCATTCCAAGTCTCAGTATTCTTCAAAGTTTTTGGTTGCAGTCTCCCTTTGAATTGATGCCTGATGAAGGCATGTGAAATCTTTCAGCATTTCATTGTCTTGATTTTGGACCATGAAGACATGTCATTCTGGTGCAGGCATGATTGGTGTTTTGTTCATGTTCAGCTGCAGTCCTGCTTTTGCACATTCTTCTTAGTACCTTTCAACAGGAGCTGTTTCAAGTCTTTCAAGTTGTAAGTGTGGTCTTCTGCCAATGTTCACTTTATCCTCTGAGTGAATCAATCAATACCTCCTTGTAGTGTGTGAGGGTTTTGGATGTGGCTTCCAAAACCAAGGATGCAACAGACATTTGTGCATTTCAGCCAAGAGGGTAGAACAGAGATAAGGGAGCTCAGAGCATATCCTGGCTGTGATACTGAAAAGAGATATTGTTGCTGATGCTAGGCATTCAACTGAACCTATTCTGGAGAGACCTGGGTGCAAATGGAACCATGCCAAGTATCCATCCTGCTTTCCCATTCTCTAAATGTTGGCTCTTTTCCCTGCCCTTCCAGTTTCACACCTTCCTGAGAGGAGTCCAGTTTGCAAATGCTTCCCAGGGTGGGCTGTTCTCATATGCAGACTGGCAGCTGGCAGTAAAGTATGATATCAGGAACTGGATCTATTTCCCAAATCAGACCTATAGTAGAGTGACTGTTGGGAGCCTGGTGGGACAGGCAGTCCAGGACGTGAAGCTCTTGTTGGATCAAGAGGCCATTGTGTGGCCCAGGCAGTTTAACCAGGTTGGCTAATGACTTCTTGCCTTCTATTGTCTCTGACATTCATTAAATTCAAATGCTTTGTCAAATATGTCTTACGGCAAACAGGCTGCAGTCTTCCGAGTTCTTTCTTGAGAGTGAGTCCCAAGAAATATTGTGGAACTTCTCATCAAAATATGTGTACCCAGACAGGGATCCATTTTTCCACCCTCCCCCTCACTATGTGTGCATAAGAATGGAGAGGTCAGGGCGTTTGGTTCAGTAAAGCCAAGGATTACATGCTCAGCAGAACTTCTAGGAGCCACAAAAGTGGGCAGGGCACATTGCAAGGCACACAGGAAAGGGACACAAAGGCCACATCATCTTTACTACCTAAGAGTATGCATTGTTTTTTCTTCTTCTACAAACCACTGGTTGGCAACAATCAGGATTCGTTCAAGAAAAACACACCTCGCCATCCCTGGCAGTGTCAGCCTTGAAGTCTGAGATGTCTTAATCTCATTCCAGGGGGCAACACATGTGTTTCCTTGAGAAAGGGCCTGCAAGGAGCCCCTGGGATTGGAATTCCCATTTGATCATTCCACAACTAGGTGATGCATTTCTATACACACAAAGATCCTGACCAGCTGTTCTTTGATACTCCTTCTCTCTGTTTCCAGACAGTGCCTCAATCCAGGTGTGTCGAGAGCTGTCACCCTGGATCTGCCAAGGAAGTTCTGGAAGGGAAGCTGCCCTGCTGCTATGCTTGTGTGCCCTGTCCGGAAGGCACCATCTCTGCTCAGGAGGGTAGGTGTCTTCAGAGGACAGGTCCACTTTTGAAGGTCAAGGCAAACAAAGAGCTGAGTGCACCTCATCACTCAGTGTTTAACTAGAGGATATTTTGCAGATCTCCCTCTTCACTGATGGAATGTGCTTGCCAGGAAGACTCCTCTTCAGTCTACTTGGATGTCTTTTCAAGAGGCTGTCCTTGGGCAAGAGGTCTGGTTTTGCCAGCCATTCCAGTGCACAGCTTGAATCCTGCTTGAATGGGGGTTTATACATCCTCCCTAATCTTGGTCTCCTTTGCTTGAATTCTGGTATTCATCTTGATCTTTTGCTGTCCCAGTTTTTTATTTTACACCAAAAGATTTCCTGAAGGGGCACATGAGAAATATTTTTAAATGTTAGTAAATATCCAGTTGGAGAGGTTATCTACTCAATCCAGTTTTTAAAGGTGTTTTTCTCCTTAGAGCCTTTCTTGGCCTTTGTTTTCTAATATTAGTCACTAATGCCATACAGTGGGTTGAATTAAATGCCTCTGGGGGACAACCTTTGAAATGCAGCACATGGTGATTTGGGCTCAAAGCACCCTTCCCCTAGCTTGAATCTTGTGCATCTGAGGACCAGATGTTTTCAGCACGAGCGTTCAGCCATCTTCAAGTACAATTTAAATCACTTCAAACTCATTGGTTCCATTGAAGCAGAGGTGTTGTTTTGTAATGGAGGGGGGATCTGGGTACACAGTGCACTTTCTTCAAACAACCCACACTTTTTTGTAACTCAGAGAATTCCACAGCTTCTTTCCCTGCTAAACATATCCAAAGTAAGGAAGGAAGTGTTTCCTAGGCAAAAGCCCAGGAGACATCAGATCTTACAAGCCCACTGAACCTTTCTGGACCTATAATGGGATGAGTTAATCACCTCACAATCCATTAACTGGGGATCTGAGTGAAAAACTCTAGAGAAACATATCTTAGCCAAGGAAGCCAAAAATGTGGCAAAGAGATCCAGAACTGACTTCCCTGTCCACTCCAACCATGACAGCCCATCCTGTCTCCTTAAAGAGTGACACAGGGAGTCAGCTCAACAGATCCTCACAGCTGCAGCAAGGAGTTCTCAGCCAGCCAAGTTCAGGACTTCCCAGACAGCAAGTCCAGACTCAGTGTGGGAGAGGGGTGGGCAGGAATTAGCAGAGGCCACTGGACTGTCAAAGATACAAAATGAGAAGACTTGAAAGAGTATAGAAAGGAAATAGTCATGGAGAAGAGAGGGAGAAGGATCAAGAATGTTTCCTACAGCCAATCACAAGGTGCCAGGCCAAGGGAGTGGACCAAGAGTCAGATTCAACTCTTTGCATGGGAAGATGCTCCTCCCAATATTAAAGGAATCATTACACTGATTTATGCTGGTTTTGAGCTAGAGGGGCTCAAAAAAGGTCTGTGAAGAAGGACAGGAGGGGGGAGTTGCTCTTGTGGGATTCTGAGAGTTGTGCATCCCACATCTGCTAAGCTTTCTGGCTTTGGATGGCATGGCAACTAGCACACTGTGAAGATAATTAGCAAAATCAAGCTGTGAGGAACTGGACCATGAAGGAAGAGATAAAAAAGCCACCATCCTTGGGACATCAAATATGTTGTAACAGAGACTGTTCTGGATAATATCAGATTCCTGTTAGTGAAACTGGATTCACTCTCCCTCCTTTCAGATGCGGATCACTGTATTGCATGCCCAGCAGATCGGAAGCCAAACTCCAACCAGGATCATTGTGTCCCCAAGACTGTGAGCTTCCTGACATATGAAGAAACTCTGGGGATCTCCCTGGCTTCCCTTGCCTTGTTCTTATCCTTAAGCACAGGCTGTGCCTTAGGAATCTTCATCAAATACTTGGACACCCCATTAGTCAAAGCCAACAACCGGGACCTCTCTTATGTTCTCCTCGCCTCTCTCCTGCTTTCATTTTTGTCCACCTTCCTGTTCATTGGCCAACCAAGGAAAGTGACTTGCCTCCTCCGACAAATGGCCTTCAGCATCATCTTCTCAGTTGCTGTCTCTTCTGTACTGGCCAAAACCATCACTGTGGTGCTGGCCTTCCTGGCCACCAAACCAGGGAACAAGGTGAGAAGGTGGCTGGGAAAGAGCTTGGCCAACTCCATCATCATTTTCTGTTCCAGTGCCCAACTGGTCATCTGCTCCACCTGGCTGGGCATGGCTCCACCTTTCCCTGACTCTGACATGCGTTCCCAGACTGGACACATCATCCTACAATGCAATGAGGGCTCTGTGGCCATGTTCTACACTGCTCTTGTCTACATGGGCTTCCTGGCTGTTGTCTGTTTCATAGTGGCTTTTCTGGCTAGGAAGTTACCGGGAGTCTTCAATGAAGCCAAGCTGATCAGCTTCAGCATGCTAGTCTTCTGCAGTGTCTGGGTGTCCTTCGTGCCCTCCTACCTGAGCACCAAGGGCAAGTACATGGTGGCCGTGCAGGTCTTCTCCATCTTGGCCTCCAGTGCTGGGTTATTGGGCTGCATTTTCCTTCCCAAGTGCTACATCATTGTCCTGAGGCCTGAGCTGAATACAAAGGAGCATCTCATGATGAAAGCAAATGGTGGTATATGATGCTATGTCCGTGGGAAGTGCTGGAATATGTCATAGCTATTAAGATGAAAGTTAAACCTCAAGGGGAAATCCTGCAAGAATTTACCCTTCTTGCAATACTGTTCAAAAAGGAAGTCCACATTCTAAGGAAACCCCTGTTACAGAAGTGGGAAGCATCTCCAGTTATCAGTTTGGTGCTACATTCCAGGAGAAGAAATCCATCAGGGACTTTTAGCTCTTACACACTTGTTCCAATGGGGAGTCCATATTTAAATAAATCCACACTTAGGAAGGGGAATGAAAAATCAATACATCACTGGATGCTGGCAAGAAATTCTACCATGCAGGTCTAGCCAGCAACAGAGTCTACTAACAGATGAAAATGGAAGCTAGCTTCAATTTGTGCTCAGGGCTTTTTGGCTTATGCAGAAGCTGGCAAACTAAAGCTGAGAGCTGCCCTAAATTTGACAGTTGAGGTTATCATTTAAAATACACCTACTTGCACAGAGTCAGCCCATCATCCACATCCCTCTGTGAATGGCCTCTCAGTCTGTTGTCCCTTCTAACGATCCATCAATCATTCTGCTCTCCTCTGAAAAGAATGTCTCCACTCAGTGGAGAAAATTAATACACAGCCCCATTGTCCTGTAGGAAGCACAATGCTCTTGGCATGGACCTGCCCTTGGAGGTTGACCAGAAGCTTCCACTTGTACCAAATGCAATAGTGTAAGAGTTGGTGAAGGAAAAGGAACATCAACACTCCTCTATTCCATGTTATAATGTCCAAAAAAACCCCCAACAACAACTCTGTCTCTGCCAATACTTTGGTTGATTGGAAAATTAGCTGTTGGTAAGCAAGTAGCACCGTTTCCACTCCAGACAGCTCACCAGCCATATCAGGAGAGACAAACACACACTGTCTTCAGCTCAGTCTATGGCAGGGAGGGACACCTTTCTGACATCTCCCCACAGCCTCCCAGCTCCTAGAAAGATTAAGTGCCCATCTTCCCTCTTTCCCTGCTGCCTCCTTCCCACTTACACCAGGAACACCAGCAAACTCTCCTTTCAACTCTGCAACAGCTCTGGTGATTGTCCCAAAAATCTTGCAGGGGAAAGCACTGTCCTGGCTCAGCAGTTGCCTTCATGGAGGGCCAGAAAGGGACAACAGACCAAGGGGAAGCCATTCTCAGAGGGATGTGGATGACAGGGGCTGACTTCCTGTGAGAGTGTGTGTTTTAAATGATAACCTCAACTGTCAAATTTAGAGCCACTTTAGTTTACCAGCTTCTGCATAGGCAAGGGCCAGGGCCTCCTTTTATCTTCCTGCCCTGGCCCAGGTGCTTCTCATTGAACTCAATCTGCTCTGGAACAAGGAGTTGGCCCACTTCAGCTGGAACCAGTGTCCTTTCCTCTGAAGCCTCTCCAAGGGAATGAAAACCCCTCCATCCCAGCTGATCAGGAACCTGAAGGTCCATGTTCATAATACAGTTCTGGCCCACTTCTTCTGGCTGCCTGTAACACCTGAGCCCAATTGAAGGTGATGGTTTTTAACCTAGAAAGACTTACTTTAATGGTTGTGTGTCTTGCCTCATGCTGCCTTATGAATTCTGGTACCCTGTTTTGTAGTGTATGCTATTGTACTTTATAAATTACGCTAATACATTTTGTAAACTGCTCTGATGCCTTTTATGGCTAAGTGGCAATATAAATATTTAATTTCATAATAATATCATCATCATCAGCAGCAGCAGCAGCAGCAACACATGCTTTGGGCTGCAATACTTTGATGGAATGCTTCTCTCAAGCACCTTCTACCTGAACATTATGATATGTATCCAAGGCTTTCCTCCAGGCGCAAGGGCCTTCTTGGTGGTAGCCACTGAACTGTAGAATGATCCCTCCCCCTGATTTATTTATTTTTTATTTATTTACATATTTATATGCAGTCCCCTTGCAAAGAAGCCTCAGTTTACCGTCCCTTCTTGACAAGGAACTTCTGGGTGCCCAGAGAAACATCTTCATCTCAGCTCTCTGCTGCCTCAAAAATAATTTTTGAGCTTATCCCAGCATAAATAGCCCATTTCTCAGGTAAGTCAAAGGGAAAATTCCAGATTTAGGTAGAGAGAAAGATCAGAGAGGACTGTTAATTTTATAAATAAACTCAGTCTTTTCTGGGAAAGAATTTGTCCCAAAGTGAGAAAAATTTGAGTAAGAACTCTGGATGTTTGACTTAAAAGCTAAAAAGAATCAAAATTCTGCAACAGCTCTGGTTGATTTGAACTGAATGTTAAAGTTAAGACTGTACAAAGAAATGTTTGACAAATTATGTGTTATAGAGAGCTGGAAAAATAAAAAAAGGATGGAAACAAAGGAAGCTGTTGTGTCCACAGCACAGCTAGAGCCAAAACAGATAGAAAAGGCAGAGTACCGTATTTTTCGCTCATTAAGACGCACTTTTCCCCCCTCAAAAGGGGAAATGTCTGTGTGTCTTATAGAGCGAATGTGTGTGTGCCCGACGCCTGGGACGCTGCCGGCCCCGCCTGCACCACGTGGCATCACCAGGCCAGCACGCCCTCGGCATGCCCTGCTCCACCCCCACTCTGGGAACAGCCCACCCCCACTGCCCAGGAACTGATCACCCCCACCAGGAAGACTTGCCACGCGCTGCGCCCCACCCCCCACTGCCATGCCCCTGCGCACTGCCACCACCACGCACCAACCCCCACCGCTGAACCGATTCTGAGGCTGAGAGAACAGTGACAGGCTGAATTCAGCAGGTTAACACAATAACTTATCCTGCAAATCAGCTGTGCAGCATGGGTTCTTTATGGAACAATCCATACCAAGCACCAAGGGCAAGTACATGGTCGGGGCACTGAGAATTGTTGGGGCACTGAGAATTGTTCTCCCCCTCCTTTCCCATTGGTCCTTCAGCCAGAATCCCAGAGTCCTTCAGGGCAGAACCTGTCTTATCTCCCTCTCTGATTGTTAACCCTTTTTTGGTTTGCCACCATGGTTTTTTGATGGTGATTTTGATGACAACAGGATAATTATACTAGGAGCTTTAGAATAGTGTGATTGGGATTGGAGGGGGTGGCCTTTGAAAACTGCTCTACTGTATTTGTTATTTATTTATGTATTTGTTTGTTTATTCCATTTATATGTCACCTAGTACCCAAAGGTTTCAAGGTGGCTTACAAAAAAAAGTATAAATGCACATAATAATAAATAAACAATAAAGTGCTTCATCAAAATTTTAAATGTTGTAATAATAACATAACAAACAGGGGAAAAGAGGGCAGGATCGATTATTTAAAAAGGTATTAAAATGGAATGCTTTTGTTTGGCACTGAAACAATAATAGAGGCAGTGCCAGGTGGACGTCCCTAGGGAGTCTATTCCAAAGGCAGGGAGCAGCCACCAAAAATATCCTTCTATTTGCCATCCCTCTCACCTCTTTGAGGGATGGCTCTTGCAGAAGGGCTTCCTGACCTTAAGAGACAGGCAGGTTGTGATATGATCTTGTTTTTGATCATGAGTAGGACCAGTTGCTTACAGCTGTTCAAGATGTGTAGTCTTGCCTTGTCAATGGCATTGTCAGTTTCAGCTGCCAAGGGAGCAATGTACAGCAGGTAGTGTAGGTAGAAATTGAGAAGACCAAACTGCATGTTTGTGCATGATTGTTAACTGTCACATGTCTAGCTGTCAATTAAAAGTGGCAAAAGTAGGTGCTTCTGAAAGAGTTACAGTTCCACCTTTTTAGCAATGCAATCCTCTGGTTTTTACACTGATCCTTCCTGGGTCTCCACGCTTCCAGAAAAAGAGAGATATTGCTGCTTTGAGTTCTTAAAAAGGAAAAGAAAAAAGGCAGGATAGAAATCTAAGAAAGAAATAATTACAAGGTGATAAAGCTGGGCTGAGGAAGGCAGAGGAGATAGTTATGAAAGAACACCAATATAGCAGGGTTGATAAAAACTGATGATATGAAAATGCATTTTAAAAAGTTGCATTGGACTTGTCAGCCCAAGAACGATCAATGTTGATGTCTTGTTTTTTCTTGTAAGGGTAATACCAGCAGTAAGGCCCATTGAACTCGACTGAACTCTAATATTTATTATCCATATATAGGATTGTAATCTGAAACTGCCACGGCCACTGGTAATGGGAAATTCCTTGTATGTGAATGTAAAGATAGTCCCTTTCCAGGTAAACAGTGGAGCATGGCAGAAAAAGAAAACAGTGTAAGTGCACTCCATTTAGATGTGAATCAGCACAGCTTAGTGGTCAGATTTACACCACTGTTCAGGAATTATATCAAAAAGCTTCAATGGGATACCGATTCAAACCAGTGAGTTAAATCATCCTTTTTTCTTGTTGATTTTCTCATAATTTAAATTGCCCTTATTTAAATCAGTCTGTGCCATGTCTGAGCAGTGGTGCAAGAGTCATTTAAAATTTAGAGCAAAAATTTAGAGTGATTCTTAATGCCACTGTTGACTGCTGTTCACTTTACAAGGTTGAAATACGGTATTACTGTATTCTGTTATAGTTTATTAAATAGTTTAGTAAACCATTTGATTCAGAATTTTTTTGTTGTTTTCCTCCTCTAAAAACTAGGTGTGTCTTATGGTCAGGTGCGTCTTATAGAGCAAAAAATACGGTATGTTGTAAAAAACTCCCTCTGCTGGATGAATAAGCAAATGACAATCCTGAAATGTCAAATTTTATTTATTTATTTATTTACAAATTTATAGGCCGCCCCTTGCCACAAGCCTCGGGGCGGCTCACAACACAATAAAATTAAATTAAACATTAAAACTAAAAATAAATAAAATAGCTTTAATGGGTTAATGATATGCCAGAATGGTATAATAGCTTGCAGAAACATCTCAAACTAGATATGGAAACTCTATATAGTCACATAGAAATCCAAGAAGAGTGAATTGGAAGATTTCAAATGTGTGTCTGACTAGAAATGGATCTTCAGAATTGGAAGTCCAAGCATCAGGACTCCAAGGGAAGGCAGAGATGGAATTGGAGAGGAAAGGCCTTAGGGAAATGCTTGAGACAGGCATTGAAGAACTAAGAGAGAAGTCTTAAAAGGTCAATCAACATTTGAAACGTCTTGAAACTAGAACTGGAAAAGATGGAAAGGCAAATGCAACACGAGAAACAAGCAAGAACAATGGAGATGGCAGATCCCATTCTAACACAGATGAAAGCTGAAAAGGAAAAAAAAAAGTTAGATTTAGGCAGAAATGTTGGCTAAAGCTAACAGGATAGAGATCCATCATCAATTCAAAAGTTTAACAGAATTGGGGAAAGGGGTGGATTTACTGAAGGACAAGAGTCACCAATCTAATATTTGAATACATGGAATTTCAAAATGAGTATATGCAGAAGAGAGAGATCTTAAGACCGATGTGTTGGAATGGCTTAAATACTCCTTCCAGATGAGAGATGGGAAGCTCAAGATACAGAAAGAATATACACAGCACATTCCAAGTGTAGATCTAGAAAGTCCCCAGAGAGATACTGATCTAATTTGCTAATAAGTATACAAAGGAGAGTGTTATGAAAAAATTGAGATGAGATGAGGCAACTGAAATGTAAAGAACACCCTATAGGAGTTTATCAAGATCTTTGTCACCAAAGTATAGCGCTTAGACATTATTATAGTGGAACAGGGAGATAACCAGGGCAATTGACACGATCACTCCTGAGCATCCTCTCCCACCTAGCAGAGCCCACTCGGCATCATGGTATATGCCTGAGTTGCAGGCGATGAACAGCTAGGAGATGATTAGAGCACAGGTGGAGAAAATCTCGGGACAAATCTGACTGAACACACTTACATGCTCTTTATCGAGCCTATGCTGCGGCAGTGAGAGCTGCTAAGAGACAATTCTTCTCCGCTTCCATTACTTCCTCATAGTGCCATCCAGCAGAGCTTTTCCAAGTGATGCAGGGCCTGATACACTCTGGCCTGGAAAAAGATGTGCTGACACCATCAGCAACCTGCTGTGATGACTTCGCCCAGCACTTTAAGGAAAAAAATTGCTCAGATTCGCCATGATCTGAACTCCACAGTTGATATGACTCCAGTATGGAAGTGTCCAGAGCACCGTCGGGTCCATCATTATTGGATGAGTTTCAGTTATTGCAGTGTGAGGATGTGGACAAGATGCTTGGGATGGTACACCCTTCCACCTGTTTACTTGACCCTTGCCCTTCTTGGCTACTTAATAAAGCCAGTTACAGGATTGGTCCCTGGGTCCAGGAGATAATCAATGCCTCACTGAGGGAGGGCTGGGTCCCTGCCCCCTTGAAGGAGGTGGTGATCCAGCCTGTCCTGAAGAAGGCATCCCTGGACCCAGAGTTGGCCACCAACTATTGACTGGTCACCAACATCCTGTTTTAGGGCAAGATGTTAGAGCAGGTGGTGGCAGGAAAACTCCAAGCACTCTTGAATGAAAAGGATTATCTGGACCCATTTCAGTCCAGCTTCAGACCCAGTTATGGTACTGAATTTGCCATGGTTATTATTTATTTATTTATTTATTTTACAAATTTGTATGCCACCCCCTTGCAAACAAGCCTCGGGGCGGCTAACATCATATAAAAAATACAATATAAAACAATTACAAAACAATATAAAACAAATACACAATTTAACACACAATTTAAAACTGTTAAATGTTAAATACGGGTTACCCCATATGATGGCCTGTGCAGGGAGAGGGACAGGGGGCGTGCATCCCTGTCGGTTCTCCTGGACCTTTCAGCGGCTTTTGATACCATTGACCATGGTATCCCTCTGGATAGGCTGGCTGGGTTGAGAGTAGGAGGCTCTGCATGGCAGTAGTTCCACTCCTACCTGACCAGCCAATTCCAGAAGGTGGTGCTGGGTGACTATAGCTCTGCATCATGGCAGCTATGCCATGGGGTTCTGCAGGGCTCTATTTTGTCCCCCATGCTCTTCAACATCTACATGAAACTGCTGGGAGCGGTCATCAGGAGGTTTGAGCTGTAGAGTCACCAGTACACTGATGATACCCAGCTCTACCTCTCATTTACATCTACTCCAGGTGAGGTAGTGGCTGTACTGAACCAGTGCCTGGCTGAGGTAATGGGTTGGATGAGGGAACTGAGCCTCAATCCAGATAAGATGGAAGTCCAGTTGGTGGACAGTTCAGGTTTTCAGGTAAGTGATTTTGACTTTGTCCTTGATGGGGTAGCACTCCCTCTAAAGGACAGGGTCTGCAGTTTGGAAGTGCTCCTTCACCCAGAGCTGTCACTGGAGACCCAGGTGGCAAGGAGTGCCTTCTTACAGCTTCAGCTGGTCCATCAGCTGCACCCTTACCTGGACGAGCACTGCCTAGCAACAGTGATTCATGCTCTAGTAACTTCCCGGTTGGATTACTATAATGCGCTCTACATGGGCCTGCCCTTGAAAACAGTCCAAATACTTTAACTGGTACAAAATAGAGCTGCCAGGCTGCTGACAGGGACAGGCCATTACTCTCACATAACGCCAGTCCTCAACCAGCACCACCGGATTCCACTTGAAGTCTGGGCCCAATTCAAGGTGCTGCTTTTGACCTATAAAGTCCTAAATGTGTTGGGACCAGGATACCTGAAGGAATGTCTCGTTCCTTATATGCCCTCACACCCCTTAAGATCTGCGGGAGAGGCCCTGCTCCAGGAACCCTCCTTGAAAGAGGTAAAAAGGACATCTACTGGGAGTAGGACCTTCTCTGAGATGACTGTGGAATGTGCTCCTCAGAGAAGTTCACCTGGCACCAAGTCTATATTCTTTTCGGTGCCAGGTTAAAACCTCTTTATGTGAACATCATTTTAAGAATTAGAGTTTTTAGATTTTAAAAGTTAACAGATGCATTTTATTTATTTTATTATTTTATCCATTTTATTTATTTATTTTTCTTATGATTGTGGTTTATTCTCTTTTGCTTATTATTGGTTTAATTTGATGGTATTCTGTTAGTAATGATTGTATTTATCATAATCTATTTATTATTGTATTATGGATTGTATTTTCATTGTTCTGATTTTATATTTTGTAAGCCGTCCTGAAACGTTTAGTGAAAAGATGGGATCAAATGTTTTATTAAATTACATTATTTGAATATAATCAAGATCATTAAAAAGAATAATATAAGATATTGCTGGGGATATCTATTATATATGATAGTTTTCCACAATGGGAAATATAATAGAATCAACTTTCTGAGGAAAGGTTTAAAAAGGTTTAAAAATGTCATTCGAATGGGGCCTAATAGATGGAGATCAAGGAAAGCAAGAAGTACGAAAAATGGAAGAAAAAGAGTGGGAAAACAGCATCAGAAAGACATGATCAAGGAGGCATGGAAGGAATGGTTGGAGCAGTGCGAGGATGTTCAGCAAGCCAAAGCACCCGTTCAGTGGAAGCGGGAGCACCAAAAGCATTAGAAGAATATCAAAGAAACAAAGAAGAGGCTGTTGCAGTGACTGGTGGACGTTCCCCAATTCGAGGAAGCAGCTCACTGGATGTGATTGCTGCAGTCTTGGCTAGGCCTAGCAGGCTAGGGAAGACCACGTTCAGATCCTCAAGACCCTACAAGGCAGCAGGATGTCAAGGTGAGAGCATCATCTGACTGTGTGGAAGGAAGATCTATGCATTCTTTATGTTCACTAGCAGCCACTCAGTGTCATGCATAAATTCATGCCCTTCTCAAAGCATGATCTAAGTCCAGGGCATTTGAAGGATGTTTTCCAGTGAGGGCTAACTGGTAATAGCCTTTCCCCTTCAGTGAGCCCATCTTAGGCACTAGACTACTTTCAATGAGTTTTTGTAAACATGTTTTCCTCCACTGCGCCACCTGGGGCTCAGGACACTCTGCGAGTCCAGCAAGCTGCACAGGTGATGCTCCTTCACCTTGTAATTACTTGCATCACAGTGATTTCTCTTCCTTTCTTACCACTGCTCATGAGATTGCCCTGGGGACCAAGAAACCAAGCATTGCAAACAAGTAACTTGTTTCCTGGTGCCTGAAAAGTTGGCTGCATGAAATCTCTCCTCAGCTGCTACGAATCACGAGTGAGTCAGGCAGGAGAATGATGCTTCTGTGAAATTTAAATGCGACTGTCTTTTGGTCTGACCTCCATATATGTAACAAGACAGGGCAGCCTTGATCTTGCAAGAATTTCCTGTCTTCCTCTCATTAGTGGGTGAAGGGAGCAGATATGATGGAGGGCTAGAAAGGACAAGGGCCACCAATGATAACCTGGGTGCTCCTTTCACTGTTCCTGCTGCCCAGCGCAGCCCTGAAGGGGCAGGAGGCAAAATGTCCCCTGAATCTGATCCGAGATCAAAGCAATGCAGAGAACTATTACAGGCCAGGAGACCTGCTCATCAGTGGCATCCTCGCTACGAAGCATGTTGTTCATCAAGACCCATATATCTTTTCCAAACCTCCTCTGACCAAAATTGAGAGGTAGATGTGATTTCTTGGCAGATTTCATGCTTTCACAACAGCTGTCCAATCTCCCCCAGCCTTTACCAGAGAAAGCCCAGTTTCTAATGTCTCTGATCACACTTTGTGCACTACAGTCCACATCTGGCACTTCTACTGGGTGCTCACAAAGGAGGTTTTTAATGTGCAAAGGACCTGAGACTTGGTCACTTCTGGATATCGAAGTTCTGCTGTCCACATGAGCAGTCGTGGGCTACATTGAGGAAGAAAGGGGCAAAGAGGCCTCCTACCTGAGATGGAAAGGGTTTAATTTCTCCTCGAGCTGCCCCAGGACTGCTGGGAACTTGCAACAAGAACACACTTCAATTTTAGCATGCATTGCACTCCATTATTGCTGATTTGAATTTCTAATGGAAAGTTTTGGTATTTATGGTGTTTTCCTTCTGCTTTCAGCTGCTTCTAAATTATTGTTGATGTCATATTTATTTCATTGTTATACCATCCTGTAGCGGAAGCTTTCCAGGAAGTTTAAATATGATTTAGGAATAGGTTATTCTTTCCAAATGTCCATATTTTGTAACATTTTATGTAACTTCTTTTTTGACTAGTGTTTGTCCTTCTCTATTTGTATATTATCCTATTTTTGTGAAAATTAAAAAAACACACTCACTTGAGAGATGTCTATTGTCTGGAAAGAATGGAAGAAGAAAGTGTGTAATCATTCCTCCCAACACTTTTTTCTTCCAGTATACCAAGAAAGATCTATGTCCGGTACTGGAACACTGTGTCTTTCCTCCTTGCTGTCCATGAGGTCAACCAGAGTCCTGGGCTCTTGCCCAACCTCACCCTGGGCTACAATGTCTATGAGACCCACTTCCATGGGAGAATCACGTCTGATGCCATGGTGGACCTGCTTGCTGGAGGGGACAGCAACATTCCCAACTACAGCTGCGGAGGACAGAAGAACCCACTGGCCATTGTGGAAGGGGCTGAATCTGATATCTCGATGCACGTTTCCGCCATGTTGGGTATCTACAAAATTCCACAGGTAGGAACTGCCAACAGGGAGGAGGTAAGCTGCATGCAGTTTCATCTAGGAGAGCAATAAAAGGACAACAGAAGGCAAGCCACACTGAGATGCAGCAAGATGCAGTGAGGCCAGAAGGATGGTGAGCTCGCTTTCATTTTGCTATTCAAGATATTATGATTTTCATTAGTATTAAATGCAAAAATATACTTGCTGATGGATTTTTTTTTCCAGCTGCATTCAGTTTTTTTTCCTTTTGTGGTTGCAAATGTAACAAAATATCAAGAATGGGGAAGCATATGGAATTCATGGAATGGCAGTTGCAGGGAGTGGTTGGAAATGATCATTTCCTGCTTCTAAGCTGAAGCAATGCATACGTATGCCCCTCTGACAGTGACTGCATCAAACAAGGGCTGAAAACAACCCAACTGAGTAGCAGTTTTGATCAACCGAGATCTAGTGATGTGTCCAAACGGATCACGTCACCCTTTTCGAATAAGTCAGGGGGTACCATTAGCAATTCACAGGATGAAGCTTTATTTATGATTGCAGGCCTTGGATTGGTGCCTTCAACTGGGGTGCCTTGGATTCTCTGGCCCCCACTAAACCCCTCTCACTGAGGTTGCATTGTGCTACTTTCATTGCAATACACAAAAAACCACTGCACCAGATGGTGTCCACCAGAGGTTTTATTATGCCAGAACACTAACCCCAAGTCTGACCCCAATCCCCATTCAATCTGGGATCCACATTAAAAGAGGGTCATAACAAGGTTAGAATCAGTTCAGCACAGAACCACAAGGATGGTAGCCAGACTGGAGGGTGGGGAGATGAAATATCAAATGACATTGAGGGATCTGGGTCTTTTCAGCCTGGAGAAAAGATTTAGAGGAAGTCTTATAACTACATAGGAAGGGTTCTCACATGGTGGTGACCTGTTTTCCATTGTGATGGAGTAAATGATAGAGCATTCCTTGAGAAATGTGACAAAGCTCAAGGAACTGGGATTCAGGTTGAATGTCAAGGACTTCCAGATGGTTAGGACCCCTTGAATATGGAATGGGCTTCCACGGGAAGTGGTGGGGCCTCATCAATGAGGGTGTTCAAGGAAAGATTGGACAACCACATGTTGGGTATTACACAAGCAGAACTGGTTGGATCGGGGGTAGGACTAGTTGGCCCAGAAGGTTCCTTCTTAGTTCCTATGTTCCTGTGTAAACCTCAGAACAACCAAAAAGAGAGAATTTGTTAAAGAGCATCCTTTTCAGGTTAGCAACTATCTGAATATTGTCATTAATATACCCCTTCCTCTTTTTGGGCTAGATGAGTTATGGCTTTGTTGCTCAAGCGCTTCAAGATAAATCACAATTACCTTTTATCTACTGGATGGTTCCAAATGAAGAAATTCAGGTTGTGGGACTGGTCAAACTGCTCCTGTATTTTCAGTGGACATGGGTCAGCCTCTTTGCTCCAAGCAATGACAATGGAGAAAGGTTCTTGAGAACACTGACTCCTCTGCTTCTCACCAGTGGAATTTGTGTGGCCTTCCTAAAAAGACTAGTAGTGCGGATGAATTATGTACCCTTGATTTGGAGTGAACCACTTCTTCTGTGGAAACAAGTCAATGTATATATTTATGTATGGGACTCTAGTTATGGATTTAATCCATTCATCTTAATACAGACAAGGCTGAGAGTGGAGCAGATTGAGATGAAAATCTGGATCACAACGTCTTTTCAGGACATTTTCATCAATGTGTTTAGTCATCCTGAGTCCTTCCATTACTTCCATGGCTCTTTTTCCTTTGTGGTGAAGAGCAAGAAAAAGATAAATTTTGACCACTATGGGCCAATGTCAGCAGAGACGACACAGTTTTGGCTGACGGCTTTTCATTGCTTCCATTCCAAGCATGGCTTATCCAGGAAAGGCTGGACAAGATGCAGAGAGAAGGAGAACCTGGAGATGCTCTCCCAGGAGGAGATTGAGAGGATCCTTTCTCAGGACAGCTACAGTATTTACAACAGTGTCCAAGTCGTGGCCCATGCCTTAAATGCCGCTCATGCATCCCAATCCAAGAGGATGCTGGCAGTGCATGGACAAGACAGGCTGGGATGGCAAAGGCTGCAGCCATGGCAGGTATCCCCTTTCCCTTTACAACATTGTACCGAATTGAAATGTATTGGCCAATGGAAACATGATCCTGAATCCAGACTCGATCCATGTCATTAGGTAAATCTCAGAACCTATTTCTGGTGCAAATCCATTTGGAGACTTGTCCCATTTCCCAGAATTCTGCCCTGATTTCTCCTTTGGGCTCTTCAAAAGATGGCCTGCATGTGAAGGACTGTCTAGTCCAAATCTAGCCAGACTCCTCCAAAGGATTTGTAAGTACACCTCATCACCTCCTGCCCACAGACAGTGCACCACACCCAGTTTAAAATGTTTCGCACAGTACGGATGCACTCTCATTTTAGCTCAATTGGGATAGTTACTTCTGAAATTGCATCCGCTCTTGTTATGTGTCATCAAGTCACCTCCAGTTTATGGTGACCACATGAATGGAAGCGCTCCAAAAATTTCCCATCCTTGCCAGCCCTGCTTAGCTTTTCAGAATTCTAGCCTGTGGCTTCCTATGTGAATGCATCCATCTCTTCTCTGGCCTTCCTTTTCATCTGCCTTCATTTTCCCCTTATCTTTGGATGATGTGTGCAAAGGATGACAGCCTCAGTTTTGTCATTTTTGCTTCTAGAGAAAGCTCTGGCATGCTTTCATCTTGGTTTGTCTACCTGACAGTCCAGGGTATTTGCAAAGCTCTCCTCCAGCACTATGCTTTGCTCATGTGTATTTTCCTCCTATGAGCTTTCTTCACTCTCCTGCTTTTGAACCCATACATGGTGGACAAGCCTACAAGGTGTGAATAATCTTGGTGTTGGCTTCCAGTGCAACATCCCTACATTTGTTGATCTTTTCTAGTTCCTTCCCCTATGCTATTTCAAGTCCCAGGCTTCTTCACTTTTTTGGCTGCAGTCTTCCTTCAAATTGATGACTGAAGGAAGCATGTGGAATCTTTCAGCATTCTGTCTTCATTGTGGACAGTGAAATTTTGTAACACTTCTGCAGACATGGTTTGTGTTCTCTTCATGTTCAGCTGCAGTTCTGCTTTTTCACCTTCTTTCTTCTTGGCACCTTCCATCAGGAGCTGTTTCAAGTGTCATAAGTACAGCTTAGGGGAAAAGTGGCTGGAGAGCAGCACTTGTGAAAGGGACCTCAGGATGCTCGTTAACTGCACGCTAAACATGGGTCAGCAGTGTGATGCAGTGGTCAAGAGGGCAAATGCCACCCTTCGTTACATAGCCAGAAGTGTGGCTTCTAGATCAAGACGTACTACTACCACTCTATATGACTCTGGTGTGCCCACAACTGGAGTATTGTGCTCAATTTGGGGCCCCTCATTACAGGAAGGATATAGCCAGATTAGAGTCAGTGCAGTATAGGGCCACAAGGTTGGTGTCGGTTTGCAGGGGAAGCGGTATGTCATGAGAATGAGAGAACTGGGTCTCTTCAGCTTGGAGAAGAGGAAACTCAGAGGGGATCTGTTGGCAACATACAGGTATGTGAGGGGGTGTCACACGGAGATGGGTAGAGACCTGTTCTCCCCTGCGGAGGAGGGCAGGATGAGCTCCAACGGAGCAAAGCTCAGGGAACCCAGGTTCCCTTTAGATGCCAGGAAGCACTTCCTGACAGTTAGGACCCTGAGGGTATGGAATGGGCTTCCACGGGAGGTGGTTGAGGCCCCATTGGTGAGGGTGTTCAAAGATAGGCTGGCATGCACATGGTGGGCATGTTGTGAGTGGAGCTGGCTGGAGCCGGGGGTCAGACTAGATGGCCCGGGAGGTCCCTTCTGACTCACTCTGTTTCTATGTTTCTACTCATAAGTCTTTGCTGCTTTCTGCCAGTCAGATGGCATCCTCTGCTTTCCTTAAATTATTCATCTCTCTGTCTTCTACCAATATTTGCTTCTTCCTCTGAACCTAATCCAAATTTCCTTCTAATATGTTTTCTATATATGTTGAATGGATAGCCAGATACAGTGTGCCCTTGCCATTTAGAAACCACTCTGGTTCTCCATATTCTGTCCTCATAGTCCATGATGCAGGTTAAGCATCATAGCAATCAAGTGCTGAGGTGCCTCCATTTCTTCCATGACCAACCATCACTTCTTGTGATCCACATAATCAAAGGCTTTGCTCCAATCTATAATACACAGACAGATCTCCTGGAATGCTCTGCTGAACTCCAGTGCACAACATATATTTGCCATGTGACCTGGAGGGCCACTTCCTTGAACAAGCATTTCTTGAACAAGCATTTCTTGCTCCAATATCCCTTGCTGCAGCACTCGGCTTGTGTGGGATGCTCTCTACAATCCTCTGGATGGATGCATCTTACTCTGGTCTCTCAGCTTTGACCATTTTTCCTTGGGTCACCCTGCTAGAAGACTAGGCTAGTGAGATCATCCACCCTTCTTTGCTCAACCTCTTGGATATTCTCATCACATTGAGCCATGCATCCCAGAGGGGGAAATTTGACTTTTGTGCGAGAAAATAATGTTTGCACATGTTGTGCGACCTACTGTCCTCTTTTCCTCTTTTTTTAGTGATCATCAAGGCCCCCCAGCTACTTCTCTGGAGATTTCTGCTCCTATTAGTGCCTGAGATATGGCTTTCTCCACATTCTGCCACTCGCCCCTTTGTTTCTTCTTGATGCCTTGATTGACACTGAGTCTTCTCAATGCAGTTGGACTCACCTCATCACTCCGCAGTCTACACTGATTACCCTTCCATGGGTTCCTTGCTGGAGGAAGGCCATTCACAGCAGAGTTCAAGCAAGAATTTGTGTCTTAGCTGCTCGATTGTTGGAGCATTTGGTGCTGGGAAGCCCCATTGAATTAGAAACTTAGAACATAGAAACAGAGCGAGGCAGAAGGAGCTTCCCAGGCCAGAAGGGGCCTCCTGAATTGTGCATTTCTGTACTGGTTTTCCTGCAGAAGTATCCCTCCTGACTCTTCCCCATGTTCAAAACATTTCAGTCTATTCCCACATTAAACAGTCTGGACTTATTTTCCACATTGCTCATGCCGTATTCAGTGAACTCCAGGTATTATGGGCTCCAGGTATTATCAGGCTGTTGTGAGCATTCCTCAGTAGGGTATTTTTGTGTAGGTCTCTTGGATCAGAGTGAATCAACCAGTGTGTGAAGGTTCTGGATGTGGCTTCCAAAGCTAAGGATGGCGAAACACAAAGAATGCCACAGAAATACAGTATGTCCATTTTTGCCAAAAAGGTGGAACCAAGGCAGGTGAGCTGAGAGCCTGTTCTGGCTGTGACAATGCAAAAAGATACTGGAGCTGATGTTAGACACGCAACTGAGCATATTCATAAGAGACTCGGGTGCAAATGGAACCGAGCCAAGTATCCACCCTGCTTTCTCATTCTCTGAATGCCAGCTCTTTTCTCTGTCCTTCCAGTTTCACACCTTCCTGAGAAAAGTCCAGTTTGCAAATGCTTCCCAGGGTGGGCTGTTTCTATATGAGGATGGGCAGCTGGCGCTCAACTACGATATCAGGAACTGGATTCTTCTCCCAAATGGGTCCTATCGTAGAGCAACCGTTGGGAGCCTGGTGGGAAAGGCAGCCCAGGATGTGAAACTCACCATGGATCCAAAGGCCATCATGTGGCCCAGGCAGTTTAACCAGGTTGGCTAATGATTTCTGCATTCAGTTCACTCTGACATTCATTATGTTCAAATATTCTGTAAAATATTTCATATGAAATTCAGGCTACGATCCACCTCATGCTTCCTGAGAGAAAGTCCCAAGGAATACTGAGGCACTTCTCATCAAAAAATGTGTACCTGGACATGGCCCATTTTCCACCTTCTCCCTCGCTATGTTCCCAGAAGAATGGAGAACACAGGAAGTTTGCTCAGGAAGGGCATGGACTCCTGAGTCCAATAGAACTTCTAGTGCACACTTCAAGGCCCACAAGAAAGGGGTGCAGAGGCCAGATCATCTATTCTAGAGTAAGCTCTGTTTTCCTCAGTGCAACTTCAAAGCAGTGGTTGGCAACAAGCAGGATTCGCTCAAGAAAAACTCATCTCACCCTCCCTGATAGTGTCAGCCTTGAAACCTAAATCTGAGATGACTTAATCTCATTCCAGGGGGCAACAGAACTACCCCCTTGGGAAAGGGACTGCCAGGGCTCCCTGGGAAAGGAGCTCCTTTTTAATCATTCCACATCTAGGTGATTAATGTCCATACACACAGAGATCCTGACCAGTTCTTCCATGATACTCATTCTCCATATTCCCAGACACTACCTCAATCCAGGTGTGTCAAGAGCTGTCACCCTGGATCTGCCAAGGAAGTTCTGGAAGGGAAGCCACCTTGCTGCTATGCCTGTGTGCCCTGTCCAGAAGGCACCATCTCTGCTCAAGAGGGTAGGTATCTTCAGGGGACAGGACCACTTTTCAAGGTCAAGTAGGTCTAAGACTTGTGTGCATCTGGACACTCAGTGTTTAACTAGAGGATATATTGAGGATCCAGATCCCCACTGATGGAATGTGCTTTCCAGCTCCCCACTGGTATACTTGGATACCCTTTCAAGAGAATGTCCTTGAGCAAGAGGTCTCCTTTTGCCACCATTCAAGTACACAAATTGAATCCTGGTTTAATGTTGGATTTTTCCATCCTCCCTAATCTTGGTCTCCTTTCCTATAATTCTGGTATTCATCTTGATCATTTGCTGTTCCATTTTATATACCGCACCAATAGATTTCATGAAGATAAAATGACAAATATGTTTAAATGTTATAAATATCTAGTTGGTCACGTTTATCTACTCAATGAAGTTTTGAAAGATGTTTTTCTGCATAGATTATTTCCTGGTTTCTGTATTTCTAATCTCACTCATAACATGGGTTGAATTAAATGACTTTGGAGGACAATCTTTGAAATACAGTGCAGAATGACTTAACTAACCCTTCTACTGACTTGAATCATGTTCATCCCAAGACCAGAAGTTTTCACCACAAGGGTTGAGCCATCTTCAAGAAAACTTAAGGTCCCTTCAAAGTCATTGATTTAAAGGAAGACAGAATTATTGTTGTGCAAAAGGCAGAGATATATGGGCTGAAAGGTCTCTTTCTTCAAGCAACCTCCTCTTTGTATCTCAGATTATCTCACAGCTTCTTTCACTTAATATCTGCTAGCAACATCTGCGATGGATGGGCATGGAACTCATGCTAGGGTATGTGGAACTGTTTTCAGCCTCTCACCCTAATCTGGGTATGGGTTCTCGGGAAGGAACTCCAACAGGCAACTCAACCCTAATTTGAGAAAACTAGACCAAGATCCCTCCTTTTAAGGCCAGGTCATAACATATCCAAATAGTCAGGAAGGCTGGGTTTACTCCTCCAAAACCCAGAAGATCTTACAAACCCATTGAACCTTCCTTACCCTACAAAAGGATAGGTTAACGACCACACAGTCCATTACCTGAGGATTTGAATAGGAACTCTAGAGAAACACATATGAACCAAGTAGCAAAATGTCTGTCAATGGGATTCATAGCTGAGTTGGACTTCCATGTTCCCTCCTCCCATAGCTGCCCATTCTGTCCAATGAAAGAGCAACAGAGGGAGCTGTCTCACCAGATTCCCACAATTGTGGCAAGGGGTTCCTCACCAGCCAAGTTCAGGACTCCCCAGATAGCAAGTACAGGCTGAGTGTGAAAGGTGGGTGGGCAGGAATTGTTGTAAGCCATCTTGGAATGTCTCGTAAAAGATGGAGTATAAATATTGTTAATAAATACATACATAAATGAGAGGACTAGACAGAGAGTGGGAAACAGACTGTCCTGGAGGGAGCAGGGGAAAAGAACAAGAGGGTCTCCTAGAACCAATCAGGAAGTGCCAGGCTAAGAGAGAGGACTAAGAGTTGGATTCAACTCTTCACATGGGAAGATGCTTCTCCCAACATCAAAGGGATTGTCAATCTGATTCATGCTGGTTATCAGCTTATGGGGATGTGTGTGTGAAGGTGTGTGAAGGTTTCATCCACCACTACTGGAGAAGAAAAGGGGAGGGGAGAGTTGCTCTTGTGGGATTATGCTTCCTTCAACATCAAAAGCCTGGGAGTTGTGCACCTGAGGTGGCCTCCAGAACACTTACATCTGCTGACCTGTATGGCAGGCATGCATGGTAACTACCACACTGTGAAGATAATTTGCAAAAGCAAGTGATGTGGAAGCAGCCCGTGAAGGATGAGAAAAAGAAGTCATGGTCCTTGGGAATCAGTGAACCTGGTTGGCTTTTCCTCAAATCCTGCATATCCCTAAATTTTCCATCTCAATGTACTATAATACAGACTGTTCTGGATAGCATCAGATGCCTGCTAGTGAAACTACAGTCACTTTCTCCCCTTTCAGATGCAGATCATTGCATTGCATGCTCAGGAGATAAGAAGCCAAACTCCAACCAGGATCGTTGTGTCCCCAAGTCTCTGAGCTTCCTGTCCTATGAAGAACCTCTGGGGATCTCCCTGGCTTCCCTTGCCCTATTCTGCTCCTTCACAACAGGCTGTGTCTTAGGAATCTTCATCAAATACTTGGACACCCCATTAGTCAAAGCCAACAACCGGGACATCTCCTACATTCTCCTCATCTCCCTTCTGCTTTCCTTTTGGTCAACCTTCCTTTTCATTGGGCAGCCCCAGAAATTGACTTGCCTTCTCCGACAAACAGCCTTCAGCATCATCTTTTCAGTTGCCACTTCTAGCATGTTGGCCAAAACAGTCACTGTGGTGCTGGCCTTCTTAGCCACCAAACCAGGGAACAAGATGAGAACGTGGCTGGGAAAGAGTTTGGCCAACTTCATTGTCATTTTGTGTTCCAGTGTCCAACTAGTCATCTGCTCCATCTGGCTGGGCATCTCTCCACCCTTCCCGAACTCTGACATGCACTCCCAGCCTGGACACATCATCCTACAGTGCAATGAAGGGTCTCTCATGATGTTCTACACTGCCCTGGGCTACATGGGCTTCCTGGCCACCATCTGCTTCATGGTGGCTTTCCTAGCCAGGAAGCTGCCGGGTGCCTTCAACGAAGCCAAGCTGATCACCTTCAGCATGCTGGTCTTCTGCAGTGTCTGGGTGTCCTTTGTGCCCTCCTACCTGAGCACCAAGGGGAAGTATATGGTAGCCGTGCAGGTTTTCTCCATCTTGGCCTCCAGTGCTGGGTTGCTGGGCTGCATCTTCATCCCCAAGTGCTACATCATTGTCCTGAGGCCTGAGCTGAATACGAAAGAGCACCTCAGGATGAAAGCCAGAGAAGGCCTCTGATCTGAAGTGTGTGGGATTGACTGTACTGCATTGTTTTCCATTAAGCTCTTACGGATCCCTGGAGAGCCTCAAATGCCTCAAACATGTTTAACTTTTGACTTTGTTGTTCCTCCTTTGAACATCATTGAAGCAGGCATTTGCTTGCACTGTGCTCATAGCTGTGACCTTTGAAGAAAGACATTCTAATCTGGTAATCAAAGTGGCACTGTTAATCTTAACTAGATAATTCAGGGGTATTGCTATACAGTGAAAACATCCACTTCGCTTTCTTTCCCAGAAGATACAAAATGGTCCATTCCTGACAGTCCATTCCTTGCCAAAGCAGCCAGGGTGACTGCAAACCCATCCCTCCTGCCTAAAGATCATACAAAAGCTGATTTTATTTTACATTATATCACCCATTGCTGAAGCTCTCTGGGTATTTTACAACATGTAAGTCACCCATCCAGCTTTCAACGAGGCCTGGCCCTGCTTAGCTTCCAAGATTTGGCAGGATCAGGCACTTCAGGCTATAGAGAAGTTACATCCCTCATAGTTGTTGTGCCATCAAATTGTTTCCAAGTTATGATGCCCCTTTGAATAAAAGCCCTCCCAAATTTCCTATCTGTGACAGCCCTGCTCAGTTCTTCTCAACTCACACCTGTGGCTTCCTTTATTCAGTCAATTTCTCTCATATTTGGATCCAAATTTAGGCTCCCCAAAAACCTATAGGATTGGTTAGGCTGAGCAGTAATAAATGGTTCTAGGTCTGTGCAAGGATGGCTTATAAGGAACTTCCAGAATGATCCAGTGTCATGCAAGAATCTACACATCACCAATATGTGTGATGTGTATTTCACATCACCTGTATGTGAAATTTCTGTATTTCAGGTCAGAATCTACAGATCACCAATATTTATTTTATTTTATTTTATTTATTTATTTTCTGATTTATATTCTGCCTTTTTCAAAGCAGCTTACATCATTCTCCTCCTCCATCTTATCCCCACAACAACAACCCTGTGAGGTAGGTTGGGCTGAGAGTCTGTGACTGACCCAAAGTCACCCAGTTGGCTCCATGGCTGAGCGGGGACTAGAACCCGGATCGTCTGAGTCCCAGTCTCATGCTCTTAACCATGACGCCACACTGCAATATGATAGCACAGCTGCTATGCTGCGATGCGCTAGCAAGTCATCTCCAACGTATGACAACCCTATGAATGAACACCCTCCAAAATGTCCTATTTTCTGCCTTCAACCTTCCCTAGCATGATGGTCTTCTCCAGGGAGTTTTGGCTTTTCAGTTGCAATTTCATCACGTTACAAAATAGCTGCATCGGTAGGCATGATGATAAATTTTAAACTCGTGCTCAAGTAACCCAATTGCTTTTATTTTGGCAATCTGTTTTGCACACAGCTGGAAAATAAAGGGGTGCCTTAATTCTAGACAGCTGTTTGCACCGCCTCATGTCTACTGCATGTACTCCTGGACCAGTGCAGAGGAGAAGGCTGTGGCTGGTCTCCCGGGAGAGGCAGATGCCCCCTTTTCCTCTGGGACAATTTCACCTGCCATACAGATATAGCCCAGAAAGCCAGACAAAAAGAAGCGGCTGAAGAGAGTTAAGCATCAGCACACCTATGAGAGGCAGTACATACTTGCTGGGGAACATGGGCAGGAGGGTGCGATTTTGCTGATATAAACTGCCCAGAGTGCTTTGGCTAATGGGCTGCACAGAAATGAACATATGATAGTAATAATGTTGCATAAATTACCCCCCCCCACACACACACACACACTCATATGCTCTTACCAACACTGCAGCCATAGTTAGAGAATTAACAGCCGGATTGAGCTTCCTGTCTGAGTGGGAGGAGAGAGTATGAGAGCAAAATGAACTTTGTGTAACCTGCAGCTAACTATCTAGCCTGACCTTGACTTCATAATCAAAGGGGCAGTAGAATCTAGCTAGAGCAAAAGTAACAACATGCTATGCTAGATACAGGGAATAGACTGCAGCAGGCTGATGTGTATTACAGGAAGATAAGGAACTGGACATGAGCTAAGACTAGACCTTGAAGAAGACAGGACTCTTGGAATTAAGCAGTAGGGGGCAAAGTGTTTTGATGTACCAGATGTGTATTAGGTGACCTGATTGCTTAGGTAGGTATATTACACCTGTTTAGGGTACTGTAATTGAGACGTGGCTTTGGGGCATTCAATCCCCCTCCTTTTTTTTTTTTTTTGCTCTCTGCTTCTTTTTGGTACACTGAAATAAAGCTTGTATGACTCATAGTCTCACCTCTAGGCTCTTCTTGACTGGTGTCTAGCGGGTCCCTTAGGCTGCGCTCACCTGTTCACTAAACTGTTCTTGGCAACAGTAGTAGTAGTAGTAGTGATGATGATGATGATGAAGAAGAAAAAGAAGTGTTCGTGTCCTACTTGGGTGTTTGTCAGGGGCACCTGGTTGGCCACTGTTCGAGCAGAACGTTGGGCCAGATGGACCCTAGTCTGACTCAAGAGAGAACTTTTCCTTCTTCTTAAATTGCATTTCTCGCCCACCTTTCTTCCTCTTGGAAGGAACCAAGAAGGTTACACAATTCTCCTTGGGGATGGCGACCCTGCAGACACGTGTCCTCCAAAATGACCTGCACTTAGCGGCCCTGCTCGGCTCTTCTAGCTCGAGGCTGCGGCTTCCTCTGGAATCGACAGCTCCAGCCCTGCGATGTAGGTTAGCCTGAGCGTCTCTGATTAGCCCAAAGTCTAACTTCTCGGCCGAGCACGGCTTGGATCTCCCGAGTCCCAACCCAGCACTCTAACCACTAGGCCACACTGGCTCTTAGGTTATCATAAACCGTGACCCTTGTTGTTGTTAGTCGCGAAGTCGAGTCCGACCCATCGCGACCCCATGGACAACATTCCTCCAGGCTCTCCTGTCCTCCACCATCCCCAGGAGTCCACTCAAGCTCACACCAACTGCTTCAGTGACTCCATCCAGCCACCTCATCCTCTGCCGTCCCCTTCTTCTTTTGCCATCTATTGTTCCCAGCATTAGACTCTTCTCTAGGGAGTCCTTCCTTCTCATTAGGTGGCCAAAGTATTTGAGTTTCATCTTCACTATCTGGCCTTCTAAAGAGCAGTCAGGGTTGATCTCCTCTAGGACTGACCGGTTTGATCGCCTTGCGGTCCAAGGGACTCGCAGGAGTCTCCTCCAGCACCACAACTCAAAGGCCTCAATCCTTTTGCGCTCAGCCTTCCTTATTGTCCAGCTTTCACAGCCATACATTGCAACTGGGAAAACCATAGCCTTGACTATACGCACTTTTGTTGGCAGAGTGATGTCTCTGCTTTTTAGTATGCTATCTAGATTTGCCATAGCTTTCCTCCCCAGAAGCAAGCGTCTTTTAATTTCTTGGCTGCAGTCCCCATCTGCGGTGATCTTGGAGCCCAGGAAAATAAAATCTGTCACTACCTCCATTTCTTCCCCATCTATTTGCCAGGAAGTGAGAGGACCAGATGCCATGATCTTAGTTTTCTTAATGTTGAGTTTCAAGCCAACTTTTGCGCTCTCCCCCTTCACCCGCATCAAGAGGCTCTTTAGTTCCTCTTCACTTTCTGCCATGAGAGTGGTATCATCTGCATATCTGAGGTTGTTGATATTTCTCCCAGCAATCTTGATTCCAACTGGTGATTCAGCTAGCCCTGCCTTTCTCATAATGTGCTCTGCATATAAGTTAAATAGGCAGGGTGACAGTATACAGCCTTGCCGAACTCCTTTCTCAATTTTGAACCAATCAGTGGTTCCGTGTCCGGTTCTCACTGTTGCTTCTTGACCTGCATATAGGTTTCTCAAGAGACAAATAAGATGGTCTGGTACTCCCATCTCTTTAAGGACTTGCCACAATTTGTTATGATCCACACAATCAAAGGCTTTAGCGTAGTCAATGAAGCAGAAGTAGATCTTTTTCTGGAACTCCCTGGCTTTCTCCATGATCCAGCGTATGTTGGCAATTTGATCTCTAGTTCCTCTCCCTCTTCGAAATCCTGCCTGTACTTCTGGTAGTTCTCGGTCCACATACTGCTGGAGCCTAGCTTGTAGGATTTTGAGCATCACTTTGCTAGCATGTGAAATGAGTGCAATGGTGCGGTAGTTTGAACATTCTTTGGCATTGCCCTTCTTGGGGATCGGAATGTAAACTGACCTTTTCCAATCCAGTGGCCACTGTTGAGTTTTCCAAATTTGCTGGCATATTGAGTGTAGCACTTTAACTGCATCATCTTTCAGGATTTTGAATAGCTCAGCTGGAATGCTGTCACCTCCACTAGCTTTGTTGTTGCTCAGACTTCCTAAGGCCCATTTCACTTCACATTCCAGGATGTCTGGCTCGAGGTCAGGGACCACCCCATCGTGGTTATCAGAGACGTTAAGCTCATTCTTGTATAGTTCTTCTGTGTAATCTTGCCACCTCTTCTTAATCTGTTCTGCCTCTGTTAGGTCCCTGCCATTTTGGTCCTTTATTATGCCCATCTTTGCATGAAATGTTCCCTTCATATCTCTAATTTTCTTGAAGAGATCTCTGGTCCTCCCTATTCTATTGTTTTCTTCTATTTCTTTGCACTGTTCATTTAGGAAGGCATTCTTATCTCTTCTAGCTGTTCTCTGGAATTCTGCATTCAATTGTTTGTATCTTTCTCTTTCTCCCTTGCCTTTCGCTTCCCTTCTTTCCTCAGCTATTTGTAAAGCTTCCTCAGACAGCCATTTTGCTTTCTTGCCTTTCTTTTTCTTTGGGATGGTTTTAGTTGCTGCCTCTTGTACAATGTTGCGAACCTCCGTCCATAGTTCTTCAGGCACTCTGTCTATCAGATCTAATTCCTTAAATCTATTTGTCACCTCTACTGTATATTCATCAGGGATATGATTTAGGTCATACCTGAGTGGCCTAGTGCTTTTCCCTACTTTCTTCAACTTAAGCCTAAATTTTGCCACCAGAAGCTCATGATCTGAGCCACAGTCAGCTCCTGGTCTAGTTTTTACTGACTGTATAGAACTTCTCCATCTTTGGCTGCAGAGCACATAGTCAATCTGATTTCTGTGTTGACCGTCTGGTGATGTCCATGTGTAGAGACGTCTCTTGGGTTGTTGGAAAAGAGTGTTTGTTATGACCATCGTATTCTCTTGACAAAATTCTACCAGCCTGTGTCCTGCTTCATTTTGTACTCCAAGGCCAAACTTGCCTGTTATTCCGGTTATCTTTTGGTTTCCTACTTTAGCATTCCAATCCCCCATGATGATAAGGACATCATTTTTTGGAGTTAATTCTAGCAGGTGTTGTAGGCCTTCATAGAACCGGTCAACTTCAGCCTCTTCAGCACCAGTGGTTGGGGCATAGACTTGGACTATTGTGATGTTGAATGGTTTGCCTTGGATTCGAACTGAGATCATTCTGTCATTTTGGAGATTGTATCCCAGTACTGCTTTCCCTACTCTTTTATTGACTATGAAGGCTACTCCATTTCTTCTGAGGGATTCTTGCCCGCAGTAGTATACCTGATGGTCATCTGAACTAAATTCACCCATGCCTGTCCATTTTAGTTCACTGATTCCTAAGATGTCGATGTTCAGTCTTGTCATCTCTTGTTTGACCACATCCAGCTTGCCTTGATTCATGGATCTTACATTCCAGGTTCCTATGGAGTAAAGATCTTTGCAGCATCGGACTTTCCTTTCACCTCCAGATACATCGGCAACTGAGTGTCCTTTCGGCTTTGACCCAGTCACTTCATTCTTTCTGGCGCTACTAGTACTAGCCCTCCGCTCTTCCCCAGTAGCATATTGGACACCTTCCGACCTGAGGGGCTCATCTTCCGGTGTCATATCGTTTTGCCTTTTGGTTTTCATGTCCATGGGGTTTTCATGGCAAAGATACTGGAGTGGGTTGCCATTTCCTTCTCCAGTGGATCACGTTTTGTCAGAGCTCTCTGCTATGACCTGTCCGTCTTGGGTGACCCTGCACGGCCTAGCTCATAGCTTCATTGAGCTACGCAAGCCCCTTCGCCACGACAAGGCAGTGATCCATGAAGGAGAGGCAGTGATCCATGAAGGAGAGGCAGTGTGACCCTAAACATTCGTAATTTCCCTGCATCTTGGAACTTGGTTGAACACCACGTGTTGAACTCAAGCGTCTCGTCGCTGCTTGCCGAAAAATCCTTCCGATGCAAAGAAGGCGGACTATTCAAGGTTTGTCCCGGGGAAGAGAAGCCGGGGCGGGGGCGGGGGCGGGGGGCGAGCGCGGGACCAGCGGCTGCAGCGGCATCCTCCTCAACCTCGCAATGGTTAAATGAACCGAGCGGCGGTTCCTAGACGGGCAGGAAGCCCGAAAAGCGGGGAGGCCTTGGCGCCTGTGGCGGTGCAGCGCGGGGAGCGGTAAGTGGGGGTGTCGAGGGGGCGCGATAAAGCCTGGAAGGGGCAGCGCGGGGGCGGGGCGGGGGAGGGGGAGGGAAGCCGAGAATGGGGTTGGGGGCTGCCATGGGGCGAGGAGCCCCCCTGCCCCGCGGATCGCTTCGGGGCGGGGGCTGATCCGCGCCGCCCCCCTGCAGAGGGCCCCCCGAGAACTGCGGGGCTCCCCTTGCAGCGTCTCCCTCCTTTGCGGCCCCCCGTCCTCTCGGTGGGATGGGACCGGCGGAGGGGGGGAGGGAGGAGAAAGGGATCCCCAACTGAGACCCCCCCCCCGCAGGATGCAGTCACCCCCAGCTGCAAAGATCGGGCGCCCCATTGCTTCTCCCCTCCCGCAGGGGCTCCCCAGTGCGGGTTCGTACGGGAAGGTGGGCCAGGGAGGCTTGCTGCAGAGGAGGGGATAGCGCCCCCCCAAACCCAAACGGGGAAGGGGACCCCAAAGGATCCAAGCTGATGCAGCTGCAAGGAACCCACACCCCAGCAATGAATTCTTTCCATGCTCCGTTGTCCTGCTGTCCCCCATCGGAGCCCTAAACTTTTGCTATGGGTGGCGCAAAGGGTTTATTACTGTTATTACTGCTTTACTGATTATTACTGTTATTACTATTATCCAGTCTTTCTTCCCCTTAGAAACCTAATGCAGCCTACTTAGTTCTCAACCTCTTTTCTATTCTCACAACAACCCTGTGAGCTGAGATGTTGAGAGAGGGGGACTGGCCCGAAGTCACCCAGTGAGCTTCATGACCAAGTAGGCACTCGAACCCAGAACCCCCGAATCCCAGGCCAATGTTCTAACCACTAGGCCGCACCATGATGCTCAGTGTCTTGTTTTTGTGCTCCAGGGCTGAAGGTGGAAAGATAGGTTTGGATGTCCTCAGTCTGAAAAAAGCCACCTCAGTTTTCCTCCTGCAAGCCAAGGATGGTCAAGGAAGCAGTCCTCATAGCAACCCTGTAAAGTAGTCCAGAAGGGAAGCCTGTATGCTGTTGTGTAGCATTGGGTGTAAGCTATTTTACAAACAACTGGTAGATCTCGGGTGATTTGACTTGAGGTAGATCACCAAGGGTTTCTGGCTCTCAACTGTATAAAATGGTGACAACAAAAAGATTCCTCTCCAACACACACACTTTTTGGTAAAAGAAAGCAAACAAGGAATGGGTGATAATTAGGCATGGATTTTGGCATGAAAGGGCTGTGAACTCAGTTCTGGGACTTCAAGCACATTCCTGGACTTAGAGCTCCTTCATTCTAAGTGGATGTCTTTTGCACGGCTATCTACACAGTTCTAAGATTGTAGTAAAATAATTAATCCTAGCAGTGCGTGATAGAAACTACTTTAGGAGCCCAAGAGAGGACTGAGTTTATATAGCAGACTTGGGCTACCTTGAGCCTGTGCGATCCATCCAGTCCTACAGGGGTCCCTATTAGGACCACCAGAGTTCCCTGATGCCCATGCCCACTTTTCCTGCCTTCCCAAAGCCCCCAGTTTTTGGAGATTCCCTTTTGCACATTTCCCTGACTTTCTGACATGTTGAAATTCCTCTTCTAAGACTTGCAAGAGAAAGGTCATTGTAAAAACTATGAGGACAGCCTGGCTACCCTGCAGCGTGTTTGAATGCAGGGGCTGCAAAGAATATGCATCTTTCCCTTTTGTTTTGGTGCTGCAGGATATCCCACACAGCCAAAGAAAACTGTTAAGGGCTTAAGAACCTCGCAGGATCAGGTGAAAGGCCCCTCTGTGCTAAATTCTCTCCACACTCCTGCCAACCAGCTGGCCGTGGAACATCTATGAGTGGACAAGAGTGCAGCAGCTCTCTCTTGCCCATGTCCCCCAGCACCTGGGGCATTGCCTCGGATGCTGGAGGTAGGAAAGAGCCACGTGGACTAGTTGTTGTTGTTCAGTTGCAGTTGTGTCCATGTCATGACCCCATGGACAACATTCCTGCAGGCTCTCCTGTCCTCCACCATCCTTTGGAATCCACCCAATCCCACACCCACTCCCCCAGTGACTCCATCCAGCCACCTCATCCTCTGCCATCCCCTTCTCCTTTTGCCTTCATTCGTTCCCAGCATTAGGATCTTCTCCAGGGAGTCCTTCCTCCTCACTAGGTGGCCAAAGTATGAGCAGTCAAGGTTGATCTCCTCTAGGACTGACTGGTTTGATTTCTTGAGGACTAGTAGATGTTCTTTCTTTATGCTCCTGAGCAATGATCCCTTTTGTTCTGCCTTTTCTTTCCCCAGAAGTGAATCCATTGCACACAGGATGCTTAAAAAAGCCATCAGTTCTTCCAGAACTGGGAGCGGTGGTGCTTTTCGGAAGAGTATTTCAAATCGAGATCAGCTTGTTTTCACTTCGATTTCAGGGTCCTTTGAGGAAGACTCTGTCCTTTCACCATGGGGGAGTGGGAACTCTTGGATTCAGACCAGAGGACTCTGTATAAGGAAGCCATGCTGGAGAACTATGGGAAAGTGGCCTCTCTGGGTAAGGATATTTCTCCTTTCATGAATAGATACCAAAGGGATTAATTCCATGTTTGGGTATTAATCACTGCCCTGTACTTCTGCAGTGAGGAAAATCAGTGGCCAGATCTTTACTGCACCATGTGGGCCTTTAGCTAGGCTGATGTCATCTTTCCACATGTAAAAATCCACTTTCTAGAGAGGAGAAAGCTGGAAGCGTGACGCCGTGATCTCCCATTGTTCTTTCACTCCTGTGCCGCATGTCGCAAATATAGCAGATGGGTTGCTAAACATCAGATTCCTGGCACGAGGTTTCCATGATCTAACACCCCCTTCTTGTATTTCAAAGGACTGAAAGACTCCCATTGTTGTGGTGAAAAGTTCTAGTCTTGTTCTCATCTTGGCATGCTAGAATTCTCATGAGGAGATGGGGGGGGGGTACACCTCGCATGCCCTTCATCAGCATCATCCCACTCAGCAGAGGACAGACCTCCCTTGAGTATTTTTCCTGCAGTTTCTGCAACTGTGTTTTCCTTTTGGTCAACCAGATAAATTTAAAGGCATTGGATTTGACAGCCCAGGGGATCATCTTCCATGTTTGTTTTGAACTTCAGTTTGGCAAGTCATCACAATACATAATTAACATCTTTATTAACGTGATGGGATTTTTCTGACAAAGGCACTATCTGTATAATAAATAGCCTTCCATCTTGTACCTTTTGGTTATGGTCTTCTGTAAATATTAATCTAGTCCATCAAATTCTAGGAAATAAATTGGCATGAAAAAATCTCTTTTCTTTTGCTCTTGGCTTTATCCAGTGTTAGAATGTGATCCTTCCCCTTGTCTGTTCCTTCTTTGTCTGTTCCTTCTGTAGGCTTTTTGAAGGGGCTCAGGCGAGTGGGTGGATGGAGAAAGCCTCCATATTTGTACTCAAAAGTACAAATTCTTTTCTTTGTTTCTTTGCATAGAAGCCCTGCCCAAACCAGACCTCATCTCCAAGCTGGAAGAAGGAGAAGATCCAGTTGCCCAAGGTACCGAGGAAGGGGACAGGTCAGGAGGTAGGTGCTTGGTGGGACCACAACCCACTTGAGAACTGAGGAGGTTCCTTGGTGAAGATTTCCATTTACATCCAGTTTCAGTGAGGAGAAACTGGCCCATCAGGCTGCAAATTCTCTGGGTGGCCTCACGCTTTCTGCTCACACCCACTTGACCCTTCCCTTCATTTTGGTCCTGAGGAGAGAGTTTCTGAGCTGAGATGGGAGACATAAAGGAGCTATCTGGTGCAGGTGGGGTAGAGAGCGCCTTTTGCACAGAGCCCTCCAAGTGATCGGACTCACACATTGGGACGGTGCTTTCTTGCTATCTCTCCTGGCGTGACTCTTTCTTAAGTCCCTGAGTGCATAGACTGTGTCTCACTATCACTGCAATTTCTGTCTTCCCTGGGCACACATCTTGCCCCATCTCAGCCTTCTCAGCTCTGCCCAGCTGCCCTCTCCATTCTTGCTTTCTCTCTCACTCTAATTTTTGGACATTTTTTTCTGCCCCTCCTCCCCACTCACCCAGCCCATCACTTACCATGCAGCAAGTCAGTCAGCTGTACTAGGAATAGCTCAAAGAGTTTATTAATTAATTATATTTATATCCCGCCCTTTTTATTTCAAGGAACTCAAGGTGGCTTACATTTTCTTTCTCCTCCCAATCTTATCCTTGCAACAACAGCCCTGTGAGGTAGGTTGGGCTGAGAGTCTATGACTGGCCCGAAGTCACTCAGGTGGCTCCGTGGCTGAGCAGGGAATAGAACCCACATCGCCTGAGTCCCAGACCCCATCCTTAACCAATACACCCCATTGGCTCCCTAATAAGGAGAGGGAGCGGGGTGAGAGACAGCTGGGTAATCCATCAGGAATCGAATGTTTGCTGCTGCTGCCACTGTTATGGCAATAATAGGCCCAAGAGATGGCAATTAGAAGAAGGGCCTTCTAAGTGGCTGCCCCACACCTTTCGTATGGGCTTCCTAAAGAGGTCCACCGGGTGCCTTCACTACTTTCATCTTAATGCCAACCAAAAACTGTCCTCTTTGAAGCTTTTTTGAAACCTAACTTGAACACCTGATTGTAAAAGCTCGCTCTGCTACAGATTTTTCCTGCTCCTTTCTCCCATACTTAAAATTGTACTGTTGGCCTGTTTTTAATGTTGTTAGCCACTTAGAGAGGCCCCAGAGGGCTATTCAGTGGCCTATAAATACGAAAATAAATAAAGAATTGCATTACATTTATATCCCACCTTTCTGCCTCTTGCAAGGAACCCAAGGTGGCTTACAAGGTTCTCTTCCTCACCATTTTATCCTCACAAGAATCTTGTGAGTTAGGCTTGGCCGCGAGTTCATGACTGGCCAAAGCCATCCAGTAAGCTTCATGACTGGGTAGGGAATAGAACCTGTGTCTCCTGAATCTCCAGTCCAACACCTTAAGCACTACGCATCTGCATAAAACAAATTAGCTTTAAGATCTTCACCGAGGACACTTGCTAAGTAAGCACTCACTATAATTTTCCAGACTTTGCTGCTTTCTTTTCCCAGCATTCCCTGTGCAGTACAAACCTGGCAGTCTGAGCTGCTGCTGCCCCCAAGTGCTAGTCTCTGTCCCTGATCCCTGTAAAGCACCAGCCTTCAGCGCTTGTCCCTCAGTCCAAAAAACCCATCACTGGAGTATGGACTTCGTATAATTTTCCCTGACTGCAGCCTTGCATAGGGACACTTGCCCTGGGTCCCCTTCATTCATTCATTCATTCATTCATTCATTCATTCATTATTTCAGCACATTTGTATGCCATCCTTCACTATTGCATCTCAGAATGGCTTACAAGATTAAAAGCAAAACCATAGAACAATCACTAAAACAATACAATACAATACGATAATCAAAATCAGTACAAATAAATCCAATCAAAACAAAACAAAAGCGACTGTAAAATGGTAAAAATACCAATTTTAAAAATTACAATTAAAAGGTTTTAACCTGGCGCTGAAAAGAATATAGGTTCGGTGCCAGGTGAATCTCACTGGGGAGTGTATTCCATAATCTGGGCACCACCGCAGAGAAGGCCCTGTTCCAAGTAGACGTCCTTTTTACTTCCTTTAGGGAGGGTTCCCGGCGCAGGGCCTCCCTCGCTGACCTTAAGAGGTGTGAGGGCATATAAGGAAGGAGATAGTCCTTCAGGTATCCTGGTCCTGAAATTTAGCCTCTGAAATCCCCCCCCCTCGCTTGGTTTGAACTGTACACCAGGTTCTGGCCAGGTCAGTTGTCCACTTTTCCCCAAAAACATTCATGTTAATGTCCTGCTGCCCTTGATGTTATTTCATAGTAGATTTAATGGGACTCCCTATGATGAAAGGTGATGCCCCCACGAAAGGCGATGCCCCTGTGGGCAGTGGTGAGACATTCACGCACATGCTGTTCTACTGCCCCCTTCATAGAAGGCTTCATATGAAATACCTGGGCCCAATTCTAGAAAGGATCCATGGCTGGTCAGATACGGATCTAGTACGGACTCTCTTATCTGCTGAGATGCCCGAGGTTCTGGAGAGAGTACCAGCTTATGCACTGGATTGTGAAATCTCGAGAAGAAAGCTAGTTGGTTTAAGCCTCTGTGTTTTAGACTAAGGTTTTATGTTGCACGCATTATTTATAACTATGCCAATAAAGATTTTTACTACTACTTACTACTGCTACTACTGATTGTCCTAGTGAAACATATCCCAAAGATGACCTCAGTTTCAGCAGTTTTAGGAAAGGAAAACTTTAAGATGTCAAAGTAAGCAACTTCATCCCTATTGAGGGTTTTGTTTACCACTGTGAACAACTTAATATTATTTTTCTTAATCTTTCTTGTCTTGGAAAGCAAACAACTGTGAAGTTGGAACAGACACCTTTGGGAATCAAAGGAGATTGACAAAATATGAGGGAAATGAAGCAAACTCTGATACGAAGCAAGTATTTACTTCTGGGGGGACTGACTTCCACGAACACCAAATCCCCCAAAAAGGTAAGCCACGAAAGAAAAGAGGAAAATGTCCAGTGTCGTGCATGGAATGTGGGAAGAGCTTCAGGGATATCCGAAATCTTACTGCACATGAAAGAACCCACAGGAAGGAGGGGCTCTATACATGTCTAAAATGTGGAAAGAGCTTCATGAGTCATGGAACATTGATAACACATCAAAGAACCCATAATATGGAGAAACCATATAAATGCATAGTCTGTGAAAAGAGCTTTAGGATTAGCGGAGATCTTACGAAACATCTGAGAACACACACTGGGGAGAAACCATATAAATGTATGGAGTGTGGAAAGAGCTTCAGTCAGAATAATAACCTAGCTCTGCATCAAAGGACCCACAGAGGGGAGAAACCCTATGAATGTATAGACTGTGGAAGGAGATTTAGTCAGAACCAACAGCTCTCATCACATCGCAGAACCCATACAGGGGAGAAACCATACACATGTCTGGAGTGTGGAAAGAGCTTCAGTCTGAACAGTACCCTTACTTCACATCAAAGAACCCACACTGGAGAGAAACCCTATACATGTATGGAGTGTGGAAAGAGCTTCAGTCGGAGTGATACTCTTAGTTTACATCAAAGAACTCACACAGGGGAAAAACCGTATAAATGTATAGTGTGTGGGAAATGCTTTAGGAATAGTGGAGATCGTACTAAACATCTAAGAATTCACACACAGGATAAACCGTATGAATGCATGAAGTGTGGAAAGAACTTCAGCCAGCGTGGACAACTTACTTCACATCAAAGAACACACAATGGAGAGAAACCCTATCAATGCATTGAATGTGGAAAGACCTTTAGTCAGCGTGGACACCTTACTTCACATCAAATAACTCATACAGGTGAGAAACCATGTAAATGCTTGAAGTGTGGAAAGAACTTCAGTCGGAGTAATAGTCTGACTTTGCATCAAAGAACTCACACAGGGGAGAAACCATACAAATGTATGGAATGTGGAAAGACCTTCAGTCGGCATGATAGTCTTACTTTACATGAAAGAACTCACACAGGGCAGAAACCATTTAAATGTATGGAATGTGGAAAGAGCTTCAATGTGAGCAGTAGCCTTCTTTCACACCAAAGAATCCATACAGGGGAGAAACCATATAAATGCAGAAACTGTGGAAAGAGCTTCAGTGGGAGTGGAGGTCTCAATTCACATCAAAGAATTCACACATTGGGAGAAACCTTATAATATTCATGAAGTTTAGACAGATTTTGAGTCGGATTAGTGTTTTGTCTTTACAATAAAGAATCAGGTGGTATGGACAATGCAGGGACAGAAGAAGGCTTGCCATATAGGAAAGAACTCAGACTGATCAAATCATAGCAGTGTACAGAGTACGATTTAGAGAGCACAATGGAGAGTAACTCACAAGGGGAGAAAACATTTCCTTGAGTGGAGTAGAAGAGAATTCAGTTGACACACAAATTTTACTGGGTATCAAAAACAGAAAAGTGTAGAAAAAACATTTACATGCATAGAAATCTCACAAGAAAGTCAATCATACAGATGTTCCCACCATAGCTAAAATGTCTGAGATAAATCAGAATTGGTTAAGATGTTTGTTTTCTTTCCTTTTTCCAAAGTCAGACTACATATTCTTCACTCCTGCTGCTTTGGAATATTCTTGCTGGCTTTTGTCTTTGGAATAGGATGATAATTATGTGGCAGAGAAAATTCTGCTGTGAGTGGTTCCCCCCCCCCCCCACATCCTCATGGACCTATTACCACATCATGACTACCCACTTTAATTTAAGCATGGGGTTAAATTGCCTTGTCATCAGCCTCTGGCTTGCTATAGTTTTTGTGTCACACAAACCCAGACAGATAACCCTTAAAACCGTGTCAAATAAAGCATGGGTTCTTTGATGGTTGCCCAACTCTCAGACAGCCTCTGCCCGTTGGATTCGCATGGGGGAGCCAGCCACAGCAAGATGGGTGCGCACTGGTGCCATGTAAAAACAGTATCTGGGGTGACACAACAGCCCTGTGGTTAAGTGAACCCACCGCAAGCGTTTGGGTCACAAAGCAGATCTGTTGCTTGCAGCACTCTTTCCAGCAGCGAAAGGGGAGTGCCCCTTCCAACACAATTGTTGTGGAGGGCTAGAGAGGAAGAAAGAATAATGGGAAAGAATGTGTTGATTGCAACATTGTGGGATGAGCTACATGTTCCCCCAACAACTACCTGACTAGGTAGTTTTTTCTTACCTGAACAAGTTTGTCTGTGACTCACCTGAAAAAGAGAAAATAGCACCCAATAGCAGTTCATTTATGCCAAAAAGAAAGGGGAGAGGAGAGGAGAGGAGAGGAGAGGAGAGGAGGGTAGTTAGATTAGATTGACCGATTAGTTGATTCTGGGCCTTGCCTCTTCACC
Source organism: Varanus salvator macromaculatus (assembly GCA_023646645.1). Classification (NCBI taxonomy): domain Eukaryota; kingdom Metazoa; phylum Chordata; class Lepidosauria; order Squamata; family Varanidae; genus Varanus; species Varanus salvator. The sequence continues at coordinate 126,409 of JAIXND010000815.1, forward strand.
TTCAATTACTACAAAAAGAAACCAACATCATGTGTCATGGTGCTTGATTTCCTACACTTGAGTAACATGTTGATTCCAGCAATCTACAGTGCAAGTATGGATTTCAGAAAACCCTTGATCATATTTGGTGGAGTTGCCCCAGTATTGCAACATTTTGGAGGGATATATGTATTATAATCTCACCATGGTATGTATGTCTGTACCCTTAAATCCCCTGACAATTCTTTTAGGCTATTTAGATCAGTTTGCTTTCTATCAAAGAGAGTAAAATTGGTACTTACTAGTGGCAGCAAGAATTTTGGTAACTCCAAAGTGGAGAAACAGATAAGGAAAGGGGAGAAGTATATGAAAAGTTGGCAAATTGCAGAACTAATAAAACTAACAATTTATTGAGGTGAAGGAACAGCAAACGAAACATTTGGAAACTTTGTAATATTAGCTGGTTTCCTTTCATTGTTTTTGTGAAATTAAGGTATACTTTTAAATCCTGAGAAGTATAAGATTCTTCCCATGTTTTTGTATTGCGATATTTTATATAACAGTTATGTAGATTTCTTTAATTCTCTACTATGCATGTTATATATTATTTTTATTGGTTCTACGCAATTCATATTATGTTCTGTATTAGATTATAATGTACATTTTATAGGTCAAGATACTACATTTTTTTTTAAAAAAGGAAATTTTGAAACAACAGCTAAATGGACTGAGCTCACTCAACAACACTTTTCTAAATCCCAGTTCATGGGTGTAGTCTCCAAGGAACCTCAGGCCAAATAATGCAAAGTGGAACCACTGTTTGTGGTGTGTGTCTATTTCTAAGCAGTATTACAGAGAATAAAAGTTTGCAATGATGAAACAAGCTAGTCGCAGTCGTACATGCAATTAGGAGGATCCGAAGTGTAACAATAGCAGCTAGCATTTTTCTTATATTTAGGTTGTAATAAGGTTACACGCTCATGCTTGTGGGAAAACACAGAGGTCCAATGAAAAGGATATATGAGAAATTCAGTTCTGACCATTACTGTAAAGCAGGGGTCCTCAAACTTTTTGAATAGGGGGCCAGTTGAAAGGCTGCGGTGACCGTCATGGGCCGGTGGGGTGGGGGTGCCTGAAAGCGCAGGCCAGTGAGGTGCCGTCGGGCACGCGCGGGGTGGCATCAGGCATGCGCAGCAGTGGCTCGCTTGCTTGGAGATCTCCCAGTGAGTCCAAAACCATCTCCAAGCAAGCAAGCCACCACCACTCCGTCCATGCAGCAAGTGCACAAGCAGGCAGCAAACGGTGGCGTTGGCCAGATGGATGGCCATGGCGGCCTGGATCCATCCTGTGGGCCGTAGTTTGAGGGCCCATTCTGTAAAGCCTGCATATATGCATGGATTTGCTGCAAAAGGAACTGGACTTCATTATTGGCTGTAATATGAAAAACGAGCTGTTGGGAGTGAGGAGAGTCGCTCTTGGCACACATTTCCAAGGCCTCCCGTTTGGGAATCAGAGGAGGAGCAGGAACGGGGAGGCCTCGGAATGTGGGCCAATTGCACATGTTTTGGTGAGAGAAGCAGAGGTCAGGCTGCCCAGGTGCTCAGGCCGCCTCTGGGAATGCCTCAGACGGACAGGTATTTGGGAGGGGGCTTGGGACAGGGGAGTTGCTCTCAGGGGAGTATAGCTCTCAACCCCCTTTGCAGAGGAGGATGGGCCAGGTAGAGGATCAGTGTGCAGAGGGGAGACATGCTTGTTTCCAAAAGGCCCCTCCTGAAAAATGGGGCACAAATATACCATGAGAGTTCCTAGAAGTAGATAGAAACAGAGTGAGTCAGAAGGGGCCTCCCGGGCCATCTATTCTGACCCCCAGCTCCAACCAGCTCCACTCATGACATGCCTACCATGTGCATGTCCAGCCTATCCTTGACCACCCTCACCAATGGGGCCTCAACTACCTCCGGTGGATACTAGGTTGGGTTCAACAAACCACTCTGTGCATGCTCAGAGATTCCTTCTGTGTGTTTGTACTTCTAAAAAATGCTTTGGTCAATAAAGAACGTTTTGCAAGAAATGTCTATGGTTTTGAATGTGCAAAGAACTGTTTTCATTATACAAGGCACAGGTGATCAAACCAGATCTGGTCTTTTTGCTGCTGTCCCTGATATGTTGTTGCTGGTCACTTCAGATTAGGGAGTTGGAACAGGCCTACCACCCAAGGCCTACAGGAAGGAAGCATAATGTCAAAGATGAAGTAGCAAGTAAGATCTTTAAAAATCATTAGAGCCGTCTTTTGTGAAATTGGCATTTCTTTAAATAGAAATGCATTTGCATTCATCATGACTCTCTTTTTTATTGTGCCAAACAATAAAAGAGCAACCAAAAATGTAAATAATACAAGATGATACATGTATTATATTTATAAAATAAAGGAAAATAACTTAGGTAAGCATTGGGCACAAGGTTATAGAGATCTTAGTTTCAACTTAAACTGTTCACTTATCAATTGTTACACATTCATACTGTCATTTTTTTCTTTCCAGAATTCTTTATACTACAGTTTATTTATTGCATGTGTTAGATTTATAGCCTGCCTTTTTTCTTAAAAGAATGCTCAGTGTGGCATACATCATTCTCCTCCACTGAATCTGATTCCCACAACAACCCTGTGAGGTAGGCTGGACTGAGTGTCGGTGTTTGGACCAAAGTTACCCAGCAGGCTGCATGGCCGAGTGGGGACTAGATCACCTGAATCTCAGTCCAATGCTCTGTTTTATGTGGGGGAAATTACCGTATTTTTTGCTCTATAAGACGCACCTGACCATAAGACGCACCTAGTTTTTAGAGGAGGAAAACAAGAAAAAAAATATTCTGAATCAAATGGGCACATAATCACAGGCACATTCCCCATGGGCTGCACATCTGACAGACTTACTGCACACACATATTCGCTCTATAAGACGCACAGACATTTCCCCTTACTTTTGAGGGGGGAAAAAGTGAGTCTTATAGAGCAAAAAATACGGTATATTGATTGTCCATCCTATTCCTGTATATTCCTGTATGCCAGATTGCATAAAGTGAATCATGTTTACCTAACCACTTGCCACCTTCAATTTAAGGTATTTTTTCCATTAAGGCCATTTACCAGACCATTTTGTACCAATAATCTATTTCCTGAATTCTAAACCTTTCCATTATCCTGTGATTGTGAACCCGGAAATGACAAGTAAATGAGTAATTAACTTACTCTTCAAATTGTTAGCTTCTCCTGGCTAGAGAAATGGGACTATGCATAGATTGAAATATGTTTATAATTTAACATAAAAAAAAAAATGTGGGGGGCTGACCCAGCAGATCCGATGTTCTTGATGATTGATGTTTTTAGTTTTTTGGGGTTTTTTTGTTTTGTTAGGTTTATTAAGAATAAAACTTATTTTTAAAAAATTGTTAGCTTTTCCTATGCCTCTCTGATTATTGATTGTAAGAAAGCATGCTTGATGAAACCTGTTATTTCAAAAAATGAAAAAGCTTTTTCTATCTGGAACAAGAATGATGCTTAGGAACTGGCATTTGGTTCATGCAGGAGTTAAAATCCTGCCAAAGCTCTGTCTGCAGGAAATGTTAATGTTTGCAGAACCCTTTTTATCTACCATGCATTTTGTCTGTGCTCCGCATCAAATGAAAAGTTCTTAGGGAGGCAGGGAGGCAGGAAAATAGAAATCGATAAGGGTATAATTTACCATATTCCAGAGACAAGGGACCTCAGTTCCTGACTGGAGATAGATAACTTCAAAACTCACAACATGTGATGCACATTTCCAGGGATTCAAATGTCTCCCAATATATCCCTAAATCACAACACTGTTAAGCATTTGGTAGTCAATCCCTAATCACTGTGGTTCAAAACAAAGCAAAAAAAATTACTTTGGGGGATATTAGCTTGATGCAGAAAATATTACAGGATCTTTGAAATTATGACCTTTATGTTGGCAACCCATTTTCCACAGACCTTGAACCTTGGGTTAACTTCCACCTGAATACAGTGGTACCTCAGCTCACAAACACCTTGGTTCACCAACAAATCAGGTCACAAACAAAAATTTCATTAAAATTTTGATGTGGGTCGCAAACTCCACATTGGGTGGTGACCAAGATTGCAGCCATCTCCCCACTACCCCCTGCCAGAGTGGAGAGATGGCCATGATCACGGTTGCTTTCGTGTAGGGAAGGCATGTGTGATCAGAGGCACGCTCCTGCAGGAAAGACGGGCGCGATCTCGGCCATCCTCCCCCCACCCCGCAAACAACACAATTGCAGCCATCTCCTCACCCTACCCCCGAGTGAGGAGATGGCTGCGATCCTGCTGGGGGTGGGGGGAGATGGCCAAGATTGCGCCCATCTCTCCCTCCCCCAGCATGCTGTTTGCACCCATCTCCCCCAGTGTGCCCGTGATCACGCCTGTCTCTTCCCCAACCCCCAGTGCGCAGGGATGACAGGAGTGATCTCAGTTGTGCTGGGGGGCGGGGGCGGGGAGATGGCCGCACTTGTGCTTGGGGTGGGGGTGGGGAGATGGCTGTGATCTTTGTTGTCACACTTCACATTTTTCTGTTTTAAAAAATGGTTACAGAACAGATTAACCTGATTTACATTGAACCTTGACCAATTTGGGTCACGACCCGAGTCCTGGAACTGATTAAGTTCGTGAGTCAAGGTACCACTGTACTGCCTCCGCTCATCATTCAAACACTGGAGACTGGTGCCCCAGAAAAAAGCAGGTATCTTCTCTCTGTTGGCCAAACAGCTCAAAGTCCGATGGAAAAAGGAAGCCAAAGAGAAAAGCAGCTTGTTTAACTTGGGAGTAGGACCCAGAGAATCCTTTGGGATTTACTTCTGCCTAACTAGGGTTTCTGGTGTGGATCAAGGCTCTCCCTACAGCACTCCTTTTCTGTGTGGCATCAACCAGAGAGCAAGGTAGGGCAAGTCCTTCCCACAAAAACCAATCCCAGTTGAGCCTGGGCAAGGCAAACTGCCTCTAGGCAGTGGGAAATATTTGGGGAGACGCACAGTGGGCTTGAATTTCTCAGTGGCTTTATGCCCCACAACAAGGAGCTGTTGTTTGACGCTGAGCAACATTTGTCCAGTGGGCTGACACATCTCCTCCCATGGCTGGAAACTCTTCCCACCTTTGAACACAGTTGAAAAGTGACTGCTCCATTTTCTTAGTATCATCCCTTCATGCTGCTGACAATGCAGTTTTATTTTTGACCCCTCGTGTTAGTGTATTTTTATGGCCAAATGTTAACTGCTTTGAGAGCTCACTGGAAATTATTTAGGAGGCAAGAAGGAAAATTGGAGGGGTTATGGTGACCTGGCTGGAGAATAAAGGAACTCGGGAGACTTCACTTCTTGCTTAAGAATAGTTTTAATAAGTTATGAGTCAAATCAAGCCAGACCTTTCACTGGAAGCCGAAATGGCAAAAAGAGGCTGGACACGTCGCAAGAAGGTAAAGTTGAAGGCAGAAGAGGAAGACGAGCTACGAGATTCCATCAAGGAAGTCACAGCCTTGAATCGACAAGAGCTCAGGGTGGAGCGTGGGTATCCCTTCCTGGAGAATGACCTGAAAGCAGCACGTAACTTCTAGGCTCGATTCCTGCAATGCGCTCTCCGTGGCGCTACCCTTGTGCCAACCCTGAAAATGGCACCTGGTGCAGCCTGGCTGGTCTCTGGAACTTCATGCAGAGATCATATATCACCCAAATTAAAGTCTCTGCACCGGCTGCCAGTACATTTCTGGTCACAGTACAAGGGGGTTGGGAATTAGCTGTAAAGCCATCCATGGCTTTGGTTCAAAATACCTTCAGGAGTGCCTGTGCTCACATATAGTGAACTCCTCCCCCAGTGAGAGGTAATCCTAGTCAGAGCAGATGGACCCAGGGGAGGTGGGGGAGAAGAAGGTGCCAGGCTACACCTGGCACATCTACCCCAAGAAGAGCCTCTCTTCCTAGGATTCACCCCCACACACACACTGTGAGATATTTGTTTTCATGGTGCTGTTCCTATGTATATTTTTAAATCTGTAAACCACCCAGAGAGACCAATGGGCTATGGGGCGGTATGAAAATTTAATCATCACCATTGTCATCATCTTCATTATCATCATCACCATCATCCCATCTCACCCAGGAAGGTCCTCTGAGGATAATCTTCCAAAATTTGCTTCTGCAAGATGGTTAACTACCCGTGGGGCTTTATTAGTGGTGGCCCCTGAACTGTGAGATGGCCCGTCAGGAAAGATGTGCCAGATATCCCAGAGTGCCACTTGCAATAGGGAGTGAAAGGGGCATCCCTGCCAACAAGCCTTCCCCACGTAGTTCCCAGATTACTTTTAATATGTTGGTTTTTAGTCTAAATTTTAATTACTGCTGGTTTTCATCTCTTGTAAACCAGTCAGAGCCTATGGGAATAGGACAGTATATACAATCTATCCATCCATCCATCCATCTAGTGACCAACAGCTGTCTTCTGCTAGCACCTTGTTGCCATCTTGCAGCATCTGCTGGGACCTACCCTGAGAATTAGAATCCCAGATCTGATGCAGCCCTTGCAACACAACTGTGGGGGGAAGGGTTTGTCTAGGGCAGGGGTCGGCAACCCTTGGCTCTGGAGCCGCATGTGGCTCTCGAATCCCTCTGCTGTGGCTCCGTCACCCACAGTCACCAATCTGTGACAAGCGCTGGCACAGCACAGCCCCTGATCTGTGACATGCGCTGCCACAGTACAGCTGCCGATCTGTGACATGCGCCACCACAGCCACCGATCTGTGACATGCGCCACCACAGCCACCGATCTGTGACAAGCGCTGGCACAGCACAGCTGCCGATCTGTGACATGCGCCACCACAGCCACCAATCTGTGACATGCGCTGGCACAGCACAGCCCTGATCTGTGTCATAAATGCAACACAGTATAGGTTTTTTTATACATAGCATAAAGGTAAAAAACGATATATGCAGTGATATTTTCATTATTTATTTATTTATTTATTTATTTTATTAAAACATTTATAGGCCACCACATCGCAACGAAGCCTCGGGGCAGCTAACAACATCATTAAAATACAATAAACAATAAAACATAGAGGTCAAGAGAGTTTTGCAACTCCCCGTGTTTTCTTTTCTGTGGGAAATGGGTCCAGATGGCTCTTTGAGTGTTAAAGGTTGCCGACCCCTGGGCTAGGGAGAGAATCACAGACAAGCGGCATTGCCTTCTGCAGTGAATGGCAAGTCTCCTCATTATAACTGGAAAACATTTGCCTGAGAGATCCAATTTCAACTCCCAACTCACCATCCTTTTGGGTCCAAGGTGATCTTTGCCACGGCAAACTGGAGAGCTCCACCATGAAGTCCAAGGGAGACTTGGGATTCCCCCCACCCAGCCCCCTGGCTCCCCCAGTGCTGTGCATCTCAGCTATTTTCATTTGATGTGAATGCTCTTGTTCTTCAGAAGCTCTTGGGAAGAGATCAGAGGATACATCTGGACCCAGGAAGGCTGCAGGAGAAGACATCTTTTAGTGGGTCCCCCTATAGGGCTTTTTCAGTTGGGGCAGTGCAGGCAGCCTGGGGGGCTACAGAGCAGTGGAGAAACCTCTAATAAGACCCAGCCCCATATGGCACCCGCAAATGACACCAGGTGTGGATCCTGGTGAAGGACACAAACGGGTGACCAGACTGTCAAAAGGTTGGCAGCAGAAGCAACACAAAAAGTGAGAACAAACAGCAGTGCCGTGCCAACAGGAACCCCCCACCTGTGAGAATTCCTTCTTGCCCTGGAGAAATTCCAGGCCGTGGTTCCCCTCATTCCAATTATTCTGCCCACAGAGAGGACGGAAACATTCCAGGGGTCATTTGTGGCCAGCTGTAATAAAAATGGATCCCTGGAGGAGGTCAATGCACAGGGCTGAAATGTGTAAGGTCCACTTCTTGGAATGTGCCACGCTTTTATTTTCAACTGCACAAAACTTTATTATCTGTATTCCATGAGGGGGCTGAAGCTGCCCTAAATACTGCATCCTTTCCTCCCAGGAAGTTCCTCCTTCTGCTTGGTCACTTTGGTGGCCCTGTTCAGCATCTTTTCCAGCTTCCCACTGCCCTGTGTTGGGGAAAGCCGCTCGAATTCTAGGCGTTCCCCTTTTTTCCCCATCTGCAAAAGTTTGGTTCTAGAATGAAGTAATGTCTGAAATGGGGCAAGGTGTAAGGGGTGTCATGCATGTGTGCTCGGATGAGATTCCCAGGTGTGCATGAGAGATGGAGGGCTTTGGTGGGAATGACGACTCAAACTCAGAGGAAGCAGGATGCATAGCCGACCCACCTGTGGCTCAGAGTTCTCACTCTGATATTGGAGTTGTTTATTTATTTGTTTAAAACTTTTATGGGCCATCCCATTACCGAAGTTTTGGGATGGTTTAACAATACAAAATGTATTTTTTTAAAAAAAAAAACAGCATCCTAAAATTTAACTAATAATAAAACCCCAATTAAAACAGTCGGGTCTTAAAACATTGGGAAAATAAAAAGGTTTTGGCCTGGTGCCAAAAAGAATAAAGTGACAGCACCAGGCGAAACTCTCTGGGGAGTGAATTCCACAATTGAGGTGCCACCACAGAGAAGGCCCTTCTCTGGGTACTCACCCTCCTAATCTCCTTCAGAGAGGGCACCCGGAGAAGGACATCTGCCCCAGATTTTACGGGGCGGGCAGGCACACATGGAAGGACTCTCCTTCAGTTGTTGATACTAGCAAGACTAAATTCTCCGGGTGAGCCCGCCCAAGCCAGCTCTGGATCAAAGCACTTCAAGGACAACTATTAAGCCCCCCTCCCTCCTGATTGTGGGAAAGAAGCCAGAAGGGAACAGGCTGAGGGATTCTTGGGAGAACTTGACACCCCTGGAAATGTGGACGCGAGAGCCCGTTGATGCACTCGCCAGCTGGACCAATTAGGGGCTCAATGGGAAGAACATTGGCACATCTGCTTTCATAGCATACCTCCCCCCTCCAGAGACCGGCCCCAAAGGGTTCATAAACAAAGTTTTGGGTAAATAGGGGCAGAACAAGGGGTCAACTTTCCACCTGGAGTGTGTGTTTTGAGGCTTGTGAATATGTTGTTTCTGTAGGGAATAAAGACTCTTCCAATAATTACTGAAGTGCTTGCCTTGTTTGGAAGAGGACACCTAGCTCATGACAGAGGGCTTGGATGCGGGTGGCAGGCTGGGGTGGGCAGAACACCAGAACCAGCACCCCCGTGCAAGGCAAGGCTTCGTGACCATTTGGGGGCCTGAAGCAAAGGAGAGTTACCAGTCCAAGGTCGAAGCTGGAGGAGATGCTTGGTCTGATAGCACACAAAGACATAGCACAGTCACAAAACAGTCCAGGGGTCGAGTACCACGACTGGGTGAGGTCAAGGACGTGGGATGCAGGAGCAGGCAGGAACACACTGGAGCAAGGCGGGAACAAGCCAGGGCAAGGCAGGAAGAACTGCAGCAAGGCAGAGAGATGCAGGAGCCGGACAACTGAGTTGCTGTGGCTAAAAGCAGCAGTGTCGGAAAGTCTCTTATGCTGGTCCCCAGGCCTCCCAACTGCACTGCAGAGTTGCCCCTCAGCTCTTTCCTGCAAGTGCCTGCAAAGGTCTTCCTAGTTCTGCAGGTACTTGCAGGGTCACTCGGGCCCTGATCCTGACACAGTGGATCTCCCTAGAACAAAGGAATGTGGTGGATGCTCTAGGTGGGATAGTGCATAGACCCTCTAGATGCCCTTGTTATCATTAAACGAACCACCTCTGTCCGTATTCATGGCATCACAAGATTCTTTCTTAAAATGTACAAAAAAAATTATACCCCGTCTTATATGATTACAATTCCATAGGATAGAATTTCAGCAAGTCAACACCTTATGGCTAGCAATGTCCATGTGTGATCCAACAATTGTCCAAGGAATACCTCCACCAGCACCGACCCACTTTACATGAGAAGGGAGAGACCTCCAGTTCAAACCTTTGCATCTTGTGTGTTCAGGATAGCAAAGCTCTGACCAGTCCCTGACCAAGATCATGGAGAAGCACTGCACTACAGCCAGAAGAACTGCTTTGCAGGATTAGCCCCCAGGTCAAGCCCAGTCCAGCACTCTTGACTCCAAGAGCATCAGCTGATGGAGTGTAAGCCCAGTGTGAATGTGCTTGCATCTCCCGGTCTCTGTCTGACATATGTGGCATTCTTGCACATAAATGTAAGATATAAATAAATCAATATGAGCAGACTCCTGGTTTTTTTTATACGACTTTTTATTAATTTTCAAAACAGTACTAAAACATCCATTATCACAAACATTGAAACTACTGAGTCAGCCACTTACTACACATCTTTTAACATTCTGTGATCATTTCAAATTCATTTAAAAGGTCTGAAAAAAAAAAAAACCTTTTTGGATCTAAGCCAGGTCCTGTTTCTCCAGCCAATAATAAACAAAAGTCCAAAATTTGATAGAAGTCACTATCTTCTTTCTCTTTCTGTGATAGAATCAGTTCATCCATTTCTTACAAAGTCCTGTTCTTCATATTAGAGGAAAGACTCTCCAAGCTTTGTAAAAGTCAGTATCTTCTCTCTTTTTTAAGAAAAATTTCAGCCTGACCAACTCTACACAGTTCCAAATCTTTTCATTTTTCTAATATTAAACAAATAGACTCCTCATAGTAATTACAAATATGATCAAATGCATTCTTTGCTTACAAATATTCTAATCTAATATCTACTAAAAAAGAAAGAAAAATAAAGCAGAGGTTCATGTTCACATGTCTGATATCCATTCATCTTCTTTAAGAACATCTTGTCTACCCAATTTAACAACAGCAATTATCTATTATGTTCTTTAAACAGGTTTTAAGCTAGTTTAATAGGAAATGATAATTACAAATACAATCAAATAGATTTTTTGCTTACCAGTATTCCAATCTAATGTCTACTAAAAAGTGAAATAGAAAGAAATCTCATGTTCACGCTTGATTCTGTTTAGCACAGCTCATCTTATTCCCGTAATAGTCATTTATATTCTAATATTTCACAAACCGAAAAGTCATGCAGTTTGGCTCTTAGTCATTCATCTTTAAACTTTAAGGCAACAGAAGAGAAAGCAAAAGAAGAGACAGGAAAAAGCAAAAGAGGTGGGGAAAACAATCCTTCATCTTCCCTTAAGACCTACATCGCTTCATAGTTCCACACACTTAAAAATAAATGAGCTTCCACCATTAAAATCATATATCTTAGCCATTCCATACCACAATAAACATATCAGGCCATTTATATCATTAAAACAGACATTTCTGTTTCACACCCCTGCCAGACCATTTCTCCAGTCGCCATTTGAAATCTGGAGCTTGTATCATCTGTTGGAAAACATTAATCATTCGCAATGACTTCGTTTCTTGCTGTAAAATCTTCACTCCCTTCTCTGAGCCAGTTATAGTTACTACAAAGTTCATCCATCCGTCAGAAAAAGTAAACACACCTTCCTGCCGAAATTGCCGTTCATCAGACAAACTTGATAACAGGTTATTTATTGGTTTTGCTGATTTTGTTTCTTTATCTACCATTTCGGCTTTTTCACATAGCTGTTGCTGGATACTCTGTTCTGTTTCAGTTTGAACAATAGTTTTTTCCTCCCACATGAAAAAAGCCTCGATTTTAGTCAAAAATATTTCTTGAGAAAATTTCAAATTTAACATTAACTGGTTAATTCTTAGGAGAGATTCCTGGAGCGAAGTCATGGTCTCAATAACACAAGCAGACAAAGGGTTGGCAGGTTACCAAATGCTTTGGCAGTGGTCCCAAAAGTGCAGGAGAGAAAATAAAAATTCCTTCCTTCACCTCTCTCTTCCCTTCTTCTCAAAGTAGGTCCTCGTATTTCTGTCTAGTTGCACTATATATAATAAAATTAAACCCTAGAGACGTTTACAAAAAAGTTTCAACTCACACAAGTCTCTTAATCTCACGTAAGTTTCTTAATCTCCGTTGCCGCTTAACAATTTGGAGGGTTCTTCTTCAATCTTTGTGCTAGACTTTCTCACAGGTGTAATTGCAGAAAAAGATAACCTAAGAAAATATTTACTCAGCAGTTCCAATGTTTATCCAGCTTGTAAAAATTCCACGCTAAACTAATAAGATGCCGAGAACTTGCAGAGGCTAAAAAACCTCTTGTATCATCCAGCTGAGACACCTGAATTGTTCTTAGCCGATATGGGATCGCCACCCCACATCCAGCCAAAACATGCCCAGGTAGTCTATCTTCACCCCTACAGGGTTTGATTGAGTCTTCCGACCCCTGCTTGGATAACACTGGAGTGATTAGCAGAGATAGCTAATCACATCCGTCTCGTTCCGACGCCATCTTGCTTCTCCAACCAGACTCCTGTCTTTTAACTGCTAGAAAACAAAAGATCTGAGCTTCAAGAATGTGTCTACCCGGTTTTAAAACTAAGATACTGAGTATTCCATACCTTGCAGAAGTAATTTCTGTAAATCAGCTACAGCAATAGGCCAGGATCATAGAATAGTTGAGTTGGAAGGGGCCATGAAGGCCATCTGGTCCAGCTCCCTGCTGTTGCAGGACACCAGGTTACACCATCCCACTCAGATGGCTGTCCGGTTTCTTTCTGAATGTGTCTAGTGCGGGAACTAGGAACCCCTCTAGGCAGCTGATTCCACCGTCGTGTTGCTCTGACAGTGAGGAAGCTTTTCCTGATGTCCAGCCTGAATCAGGGTTGCTGCAACATGAATTGATTATTCCATGTCCTACACTCTGGCATCAGCAAGAAGAGATCTTGACAGAGTGTGCAGGACACAGAATAACAGGCTTATTATTACAGGAAGCCATGTTCTGGCTGAACATCAGGAAGAACTTCCTGACTATCAGAGCAGTACAACAACAGAACCAATTACCGAGGGAGGTTGTGGGCTCTCTCACACTACAGGCCCTGAAGATGCAGTTGGACAGCCATTTGAGAGGGATGGTTCAACTTGGGGTCCTGCACTGAGCAGGTGGTTGGACCTGATGTCCCTATGGCCCCTTCCAACGCTACTCTTCTAGGATTTTATGATTGGGAAGAAATAGTCCCATTTGTAAGGCTTGGATCTCCTGCCAACTAATTCTACCCCATTTCTCGCATTATGAGAGAGGGCATGATTTGTTCCTAAAAGTCTGTCCGGTTTTTCTTCTTCTGTTCAAACTGATCAATCACAATGTTCATTGCTATTTCATCGAAGGTAGAACAGACCCTGGAACATCTCTTTATAACCAGAAGTTGAATACAAGAAGCGCTATCATGGCATGAAGAGACTACATAACAAGGAATGATGAAGAATGTTGTATGTCATGGTTTTATCACATGGAAAAGAAAGCTTTACAACCATTAAAGGATTTGGAAGATTTCTTTCAGTTTTCCACAAGAAACACAGAATGGAAGCTCCACCTTACAGTAAGGTCATCCAATCCAGCCCCTGGTCAGTGAAGGCATCGTATGGCTAGCAGGCCAAGTTTATTCACTAAAGAGGACCAGGGAGAGTCTAAGCCTTACCATTTTGTTTATAGCCTTAATGGACTTGCTAACAGAGTTTTGTTTGGTTTGGTTTTTTGCCACATTATGAGCATGCCTATAGATTATACCTATTCTCAAAATATGCATTCTCTGCTGTTAAAGATGATTTGGTCAGAAAACCTCTGGGTCATTTATTCCTGCTTACATGTGCTGCCTACATGTGCATCATTGGATATGAACTTCTGTAGCCCACCTCAAGTTCTTCCCACATTCCAAACATTTCTATCATCCACATGATTCTCTCCCATGTGGACTTTCTGATGTCTAATCAGATTTATCTTCTGACTGAAGCTTTTTCTACACTCAGGGCAATTATATGGTTTCTCTCCTGTGTGGATTCTTTGATGGTAAGTACAGTTACTGAGTTGACTGAATCTCTTTCCACACTCAGAACATTTGTATGGTTTTTCTCCTGTGTGAATTCTTTGATGGGAAGTAAGACTTGAGCTGTCACTAAACCTCTTTCCACACTCTGAGCACTTATATGGTTTCTCACCTGTGTGCACTCTCTGATGTCGAGTAAGATTTATCTTCTGACTGAAAGTCTTATCACATTCTGGGCACTGATATGGTTTCTCTCCAGTGTGGATCTTTTGATGTTCATTAAGGTTTGAGCAATGGCTGAAGCTCTTTCCACATTCAGAACATTCAAATGGTTTCCCTCTTGAGTGGAGTCTTTGATGGTAAGTGAAGCTTGTGCTCTGGCTGAAACTCTTTCCACACTCTGAGCACTTATATGGTTTCTCACCTGTGTGGATTCTCTGATGATCATTAAGGCTTGAGATATATCTGAAGTTCTTTCCACACTCTGAGCATGTATATGGCTTCTCATTTTTGTGTGCTCGTTGATGTCTCGTAAGATTGATCTTCTGATGGAAGCTTTTCCCACACTCGGAGCATGTATAAGGTTTCTCCCCTGTGTGAATTCTTTGATGTATCCGAAGAGTTGTGCTCTGGCTGAAGCCCTTTCCACACACAGAGCATTCATGGGGCTTGTCCTTTGTGTGCACTCTCTGATGTCGAATAAGGTTCATCTTCTGGCTGAAGCTCTTTCCACACTCTGAGCATTTATATGGTTTTTCTCCTGTGTGGATCCGCTGATGTCGCGTAAGGTTCGTGCTCCGATTGAAGCTCTTCCCACATTCTGAACATATCAGCAGCATCTCCGCATCAGGAACACTTTGAGTGGTGAGAAGACCAGACAGTTCTGCACATGGAGAGAATGTCTTCTCTTTGTTTCCCTTTCCACAGTCTTGTTGGACTGGGATTTCATGGCAACTGGAAACTTCAAAAGCAGCGGAATTCATCTTCCACCTCTGTTTAGGCTTACGTGTCCTTTTCTGCTGCTCACCCTTTTTAATGGCATCCTTGCTGTCATCTGTTGGTAGAAGGAAGCCAGGTCAGGGATAAACACAGGCATTGTCAAAGAAATCCAGCACACAGAATCATTTTCAGTCTTTTGGGGTCTCCCTTTCAGTAGTATGTGGGGTGAAGGCAAAGGAGGCAGGGCTGAAATGGCTGAAATATCAGCCTATTTTAGTTTTAAGATTTACTGTTAGTAACTAAGACATGGAAAGGACATTTCAACCTTTGAGAAAGATGATAAAACTTCCAAAAAGCCAGGAAACCACCAACTAACAATGTAAGAGCCATCTGAGAGGGATGGTGTACTTCATTGTCCTGCAATTGCAGGGGGTTGGACTCAATGGCATTCTTGGCCCCTTCCAGCTCTATGGTTCTATGACTGTATGAGGAATCTGATTTGGAAGTCCAAATTTCTTGGATTTTCTCAGCTCGGCTCCCCAGACTCTGCCCTGCTTTCTCTCTGCTGTAAGTCCAGCTTGCTCCGAGCATCTGTGCAGGTGACCAGCAGGAGGCAAGTCCACCTGTTGCATGCTACACTGCAGGTGTGCAGGTATCTCTAGAGCAAGTGCCACATGTGCACATGCTGTACAAGTGGACTTGTGGGTTTTGCATGCTTTGTGTGAGAATAATTCAAAAAGACACGACCCACTAGCATTCCTTACTGCTTGCGGATCTTGGCTTGGCTTGCATCATCGGTCAGGGCTGAGCGTGAGAAAGAAAGCTGGTGAACACAAGAGAGTAGGATTCCAGCTGGATCTTCACAGCACCACCACAAAGTTGGGGGAGAGGGGACGGCACCATCTGGGGAATCCTAGGAGACAGGCTTGGGATCCCAAGAAGGCTGGAGTTGGCTCCCGGGCTTGTAGTTCTGCAGCCTTGGTCTATTTGAATTACAGAACTGGAAAGGCTTAATGGGAAAGCAGTTCTTGCCACAGGTAAAATATCTTTTGTAAGTTGTCAAGAACTGCCCCTTTATTTATTTATTTATTTACTTACTTACTTACATACATACATACATACATACTTATATGCCGCCCCCTTGCAGACAAGCCTCAGGGTGGCTCAACAGCAATAAACAAACAGATTCAACAATTTCAATACTTAAAACTACTTAAAATATTACTACTTAAAATTCACAGTATCCAAGGATTGGAGCGGTTCTTGTAGGCTATCTAGTACATCCTGGTCTACTTTAAAAGACCAGAGTGAAAGCACCTCGTACAAGTGTCTTGCCAACCTCTGCCAGAAGCACTCCCTCAAAAGGGAGCCAGCAGCCTTCCCAGGGAAGTCGTTCCATTATCAACTGATTGGACAGTCAAGAAGTTTGGCTGTTGCTTTTAATTCCCTGGCCACCTTGTAAAACAGATGGTGGCATGCAAGGATAAAAGGCCATTTAAAAACATGGTAAAAAAAACAAGGAAAACACAATAAAATGTCATACTGTATGTTATGCCATGTTTTATGGCTTTATTATGTTATAACAAATGTTATACTGTATGTTATGCTGTGTGTTACGACTTTGAATTGCTGCAAACTGCCCAGAGAGTTTTGGCTGTCGGGTGGTACAGAAATGGAATCAATTAATGAATAAGAAAAGAACAATAGCAAAATTAAAATAGCCATAAATCAATATGGCTAATCAATAGCCATGAGCCTGAGCAGGGGAGAACCAAAATAAAAGGCCCTTTTCAGGGCCTTCGTAAAAGCCTGCAATGACACAGTTGGATGGACCTCACACCTTATTGTATGTGTTTTGCCTTGTGAGATCCAGTCCTACTAGTAGGTCGGGTTGTGGAAGAATCTATAATGAGGCTTGGAATCTGATGATTTCGCTGGGCTTGGTTCCCTGGACTCCGGTTTGCACTTGTGAGACGCTTGCTAGGAATTGAACCCCATGCACTGTGCAAGCTTCACTTTCTTCTACACCACATCCTGGGTCTGACACAGAAGCTGCGCACAATGTGATGAAAGTCTCCCATTGTGTAACCTTCATTCCACAAGCATTCACGTCCTCTCGGCTCAATTTTCATAGAAACAGAGTGAGTCAGAAGGGGTCTCCCAGGCCATCTAGTCTGACCCCTGGCTCCAGCCAGCTCCGTTCACAACAAGCTTTCTTTCCAAGATGGGTCTGAGCACGAGAGGAAGTCTGTGAATGCTAGAAGGACAGATCCCCAGGGGCTTCATCCTGACCCTAGCTGTGAACACTTCCCCAGAGAGGTTCACGTGGTGCTGGCGCTTTATTCCTTTCGGCGCCAGGTGAAACCCTTTTTATTTTCCCATTATTTTAATAGGTTTTAAAGTGGGTTTTATTTACTGGAAGTTTTGGGTGCTGTGCTACTTTTTTTTTTTCTGTGCTGCTTTTATTGTAAAACCATCCTGAGATGCTTGTGGTGGATGGTATATAAAAGCTTCAAATAAATTTCAGAAATAAATAAATGGTGCATCCATAAGAACAAGGACAAGCTATTGTCTTGCTCAGTGAAACCGCCCCAGTGCACTGCTACCAACCAAGTACAGCAGCAGTTCTTGCTTTCTACAACCAGTAGCCCAGGAAAAGAGGATTCTTACCCAAAAGAGCCACAATCCCATAATTCTCTTCCATGACTTCCCGGTGCAGAGCCCTCTGGCCTGGATCCAACAGGGTCCATTCCTCCTCTGAAAAATGCACGGCTAGCTGCTCAAAAGACATGGGATCCTGAAAGAGGAAGGCAACCATTTTTTCTTCCTCACAGATAATATTGCAATCTTAAGAAAGCAGTAAAGATGAGGCAGGTGAAGGGTCTCCAGCGAGAGTCCAACTTCCACTAGAGACAGCCAAAGCCTAGCTAAGAGCCAGCTTTCATGGAAGCAAAGAGAAAGATTTTATTTCAGGCCCAGGGAGATGCCAAGGTCTGGCTGTTTCTCTCATGATTATTCTCCTACCTCAGACAGCTGCAAAGCTTTTGTTTTTGCTCCAGTGCAAAGCAAAGAAGGCCTGGATTGAAGCATAGGTGTCGTCCGGCCACCTGCTAGGGAGATAAGGGAGATGGTAAGATGTTTGTACCTTGAAATAGCATCTAGCATTGTGGATCCTGGTTTGAAATCGATTTCTCTCCAGCTTGTTTTTGGCTACAGTTCAACACACTGGTTCAGATTGTTCTGTAAAACCAAACCAGCAGCCAAATCAAGGTGGAGACGGACTTGATTTCAAACCAACGAAGAGTTGTGTGGCATCTTAAAGCTGAACCAATTTATTTCTCTGTAACTACAGTCCATTTCAGATGCATGGTGCATCATCAAGAGATTTGGGTCTTTATACAATCTGTATAAAGACTGTATAATGGGGAAGAATAATAAACTAGACCCAAATGAAATTAAAAAGTGGAAAGTACTGACAGTGACAGTTACTGTTCATGGTACTGTCACTGCTGGCAACACAAATGTCCTGGCACTTTGTAGCACATGTAATGTGACAAAAATCCATTATCACAATTGAAGCCTCTGATGTTAGGACTTCTCAATAAAAGCCACATCAACCGTCTCTCACTTTAATCTTGCTTCAAGGTTCCTTTCTTTCCCATTGTCTACTTTAAGGTCAGTCAAAGTGTTCTCTCACCAGCTTTTAAATATTACCATGCCGGGTGTGAGATTTTTGTCCATTTATTATTTTCCACTGGGATGGGCCAGTCTGCTCTATGTAGAATGCTGAAGGGTGGTTGGTGACTGCAAACCGAAAATGGAAATATCAAATGCTATTTTTTAATAAGGATTTTGTATAAGTGTGGAAGAGAGTAGAAAGAAGCATCTCTCCCACACAGACACAACAGGGAGAGTTGGTAGAAATTTGCTCCATTAACCTCAAGGAGATGAGAGGGGTGGAAACCAGGTGAAGGGTCTTTTCTGCTGCTGCTCCCAATCTTTGGAACTCCCTCCCTAGGGAAATTTGCCTGGCACCATCTTTATTTTCCTTTTGGCACCAGGTAAAGACATACCTTTTTAGGAAAAAATTTAACATTTAGCCTGCACTCTGTGGCGTTTTTAAATTGCTTTTAGAGATGTTTAATTTGTTATGTTTTAACTGGTTTTAATGTGTTTTACTCTGTTAATATGTTTTATGCATTGTAAGCAGCCTAGGAAGGTCTCGGGAATTATAGGTGGTGCGTATAGTCAAGGCTATGGTTTTCCCAGTTGCAATGTATGGCTGTGAAAGCTGGACCATAAGGAAGGCCGAGCGCAAAAGGATTGAGGCCTTTGAATTGTGGTGCTGGAGGAGACTCCTGAGAGTCCCTTGGACTGCAAGGCGATCAAACCGGTCAGTCCTAGAGGAGATCAACCCTGACTGCTCTTTAGAAGGCCAAATACTGAAGATGAAACTCAAACACTTTGGCCACCTAATGAGAAGAAGGACTCCCTGGAGAAGAGTCTAATGCTGGGAACAATAGATGGCAAAAGAAGAAGGGGACGGCGGAGAATGAGGTGGCTAGATGCAGTCACTGAAGCAGTTAGTGTGAGCTTAAGTGGACTCCGGAGAATGGTGGACATGAAGGCTTGGAGGAATGTTGTCCATGGGGTCGCGATGGGTCAGCAACTAACAACAACAAATAAATACATGTCAATAAACGTATAAATAAATAACCCTTACCCAGTGGAGTAGCATCTCGGTCACCCTTCTGGAAGGTTCCCTGGAACGGTGGCCATGATGCACTGGCCACCAGGCCTTTCTCTGCCTCAGGGAAATCAGGGGCAGCTTTGCCTCTTGTCACCTAAAACAGGAGTGAGGACCCCAGATGTGAAACGTGGGGCTGGGATTAAGGAAAGAAATGGGGCAGATCCTTGAACTCCTGGGATCTTGAACTCCTCAACTGACTGCACTTTTCAAACCCTACAGCACACACACACACACACACACACCCCTCTGCCAAGCAATGGCAAAAGGATCTGCGAAGTGGAGGTAGTAATCCAACGGTGCTGTTTTAAAAGAGCTAAATCCCCACCTAGAACTGTGATTTCCAAATTTTTATTATTTTCTCTATGGGTTTAAACTAAAAACGGCAATTATTCCTGAGACATCGGACATACTGGGTTGACATCTTATTCTTATTACAGTTAATAACCATATTCAATTTCTACATTTTGTCCCATTTCTCTAACCAATGATAAAAGGAATTCCAGGTTTGATAGAAGTATGTATCTTCCTTCTCCTTCAAAGACAGAGTCAGTCTATCCATTTCCGTGAAATCCAGAATCTTAGAATCAGCTCTTCAGTCGATGGTTCTTCATTCCTCCAATATTGAGCAAATACAATCCTTGCCGCAGTAATTACATGTAAGATCAAATATATGCTTTGTTTATCAAAATCATCAGGAATGATGCTTAATAAAAATACATCAGGTTTGAATATTAAAAGTTTTTGTAGCATTTCCTCAAGCCATTTCTGTATTTTAACCCAGTATTTTTTTGCCTGAACAGAAGTCTTTTTTTTTTAATCCCCTCCTAAAACTATCCGAAAACCAGCAGAGGAAAGAGGAAAAAAAGGGAGAAAGTTTCTGCAGCGTCTATAAATGCCCTTTCTCTCCGAAATGTCAGCTGTTAGTAAAACCATTTTAATGGTGATATGATAATGCCTTGCTCCGGGAAGCCTCCTTGAAGGAAGTCTGGAGTGTGTCTACCGGGAGGAGAGCCTTCTCCGCAGTGGCACCCAGAATATGGAATGGGCCTCCCAGAGGCGTCTGCCTGGCGCCCAAGTTATACTCCTGGAGCCACGTAAAGACCTATTTATTCAACCATCGTTTTAATAAACAAGGGTTTGAGATGTTGTAAGGGTTTTTTTTTCCTTCCTCACAGTCGCATTTTCTATTTTCAGTCTTTTCCTTCCTTTTCTTTTTAGTTTATGATGCTCAGTTTTATATGGTCTTAATAATAGTGGTTTTATTATTGTATTATTCATGGTTTTATTATTGTATTATTCTAATTTTATATTATGCAAGGCATCCTGAGCGCTTGTCGGAAGGACGGGATACGAATGTCCGCCTGGTCGTTATTTGTTTTTCGGCGCCAGGCAAAGACCTTTTTATTCAAATCTTATTTTAATTGTTAATTTGTCTATTTGTTTTTAGTCTATTGTTATATGTTTTCGTATTTATTTATTGTTTAGTTATTGGTTAGTATTTGTTTATAGTTTAATTGTGTTTATTTATTTAATTGTATGGTTTATTGTTTGCGATTTGGGTATATTTAATTTGACTGTATTTTGGCTTTGCCGAGATGCACCGGGGGGTGGGGGCGGGGAGATAGATAGGTTTTAAATACCGTATTTTTTGCTCTATACTCACTTTTTTCCCCCTCAAAAGTAAGGGGAAATGTCTGTGCGTCTTATAGAGCGAATGTGTGTGTGCAGTAAGTCTGTCAGATGTGCAGCCCATGGGGAAGTGATGGGGAATGTGCCTGTGATGATGTGCCCATTTGATTCAGAATATTTTTTTCTTGTTTTCCTCCTCTAAAAACTAGGTGCGTCTTATGGTCTGGTGCGTCTTATAGAGCGAAAAATACGGTACTTGTATTTTTTGTATCATTTATATGTTGTGAGCCGCCCCGAGGCTTTATTGCGATGGGGCGGCATAGAAATGTTTTAATAAATAAATAAATAAATAAATAAAATGTTTGTAATAAATAATAAAATAAATAAGTTGGAGTTGACAGCACAAATTGGGAGGAAACTACTCTGGGTATACGGAATCTTCTCCCTCTCCTGGAGCTCCACAGTGCCTTGTCAAATATCCTATGTCATCACGGCCCACAAGAATTATGATATACCTTTCCGGGAGAATATTCCGAAAGAATGGCTCACTTCTGAGGCTCTTCCAGATACTGCCTGTCATTTTATTTCTTTATTTCATTTCTATAGCCAAAGCTTTTTGGGTGATCCACATCGACAACACCAACAAGAATAACTATCCAAAGAGCCTAACATTTCGACAGGGAAAAATATTTATTTAAAAAATAAAATTTTTTGAGAGTTTAATAAAAAAATATTTTTCGAGAGTTTAATAAAAATATTTTTTGACTTTTTTCAAAAATATTTTTTCACATTTCAACAGGGGAGAAATATTTATTTATTTATTTAAAGTTTTTATATGCTGTCCCAATAGTAAAAGTCTCTGGATGGCTTACAAAAACAGAGTTGAAAACCCTTTGAGCAGGTCAAAAATTTTCAGTGGGAGACCAACCAAAAAGCCCACCTGCTGTATGCCATTAAATGGCTCAGGGAAGAAGAAATCTTTAAACTGGTGACAAAAGGATAGACAGGTGGGCAGCATTTTGGAGCCACCACAGAGCAGGCCCTCCCCCTTGTTGCTACTCTCTGCGCCTCTCTTGGAAATGGGTACTTGGAAGAAGCCCGCAGACAACGAATGTCCAGGTGAATTCAGGTGGGAGAGGCACCGCTTTAAGACTGCCTGCATAAAATAAGCCCTTACCTGCTGCTTTTTCTGTTTCGTGTCCTCTTCCTGGCTCAGGAGGAATCCTTCTGCCAGGGCCACTGCCTGGGAGCTGGTCTCCGGTCCACATTCTCTGACCCAGTTCTCCATCTCCGGGGGGAGGACAGTCAGGAACTGCTCCAGAAGCACCAAGTCCAGCATCTGAGCTTTTGTGTGCTTTTCTGGCTTTAGCCATTGACGGCAAAGGTGGTAGAGTCGGCTGCAAACCTCCCGGGGGCCCTCAGCCTGCTGGTAGCAGAACTCTCGGAAATGCTGGAGTGGGATATCCAGACCAACAATTCCTCCATCCAGATTCTTGAGTGCTTTTCTTTCCCAGACACCTCGGCTGCTCCCAGGCTGTTCAGCATGAGAGTCTTTTCCTGCTCTCAGCCTTAGTTCATTGCTTGCTGGATCCTGGACATCCATTTTCTGTGCCCAAATGCAGGCCCCAAATATCCCCTTGCTCTAAGTCCTTTCCATGCCCAGACTGTGCAAGGGGCCCTGCTTAGTCCCACAAGAATGAGGGCCAGGGTTAATTCCAAACAAGCAGATATATTGCTGGCAAAGTGAGATTGTTTTTAAACCCCAGCAATCAATATGAGCTCCTCCCTGCAGCCTGAAAAGAAAGCAAACCCCAAGAATCAGAAAGAACCACGGATTGAAACGTGGATGCTACACCCTCATTTAGAAATACTCCCTTTCCACTCCCTCCACCCCCGAAAAAAGATCAAGCTTAGGCAAGCCTTCTGCATAACTCAAAACCCCACGACTTCCATTGCAAGCATTCGCTAGTTCTTTTGCTTCCCACTTATTTATTGATTTTATTATATGTATACCTCCCCCTCTTTCTTGCAAGAAACCCAGGGCAGCTCCTCCCCCCTCCATTTTATCCTCCCAACAACCCTGCGAGGTGGGTTCAGCAGGAGTGGGTGACTGGCCCCAAATCACCCAGAGAGGAGAATCCAGGTCTCTTGTGTCCGTCTCCGTCTCCACCAGCTTGTCGGGGGTGCCCCCCCCCCAGATTGCTCCGGAGCCGGTCTGCGTCCCCATTGATGTCCCTAGCGGGGGGGGGGGGCGCCCGTCCCTCCCCATCACCCCCACAAGGGGCGACTGGGGCAGCCTGGCTGCGACCTCCCGCCCGCAGGGCCCTCATCCTGAATCTTTTCCCAGCAGCTCCCAGTGGGGAACACTCTTCTCCCCAAAACCCAAGTCCCGCCCCGGCTTCCCAAAGAATGGATTTGGGGGTGCGGAGAGCAAGAAGCGGCTTGCATCGCCCCCTCTCGGGAAGCATCATCGGCACGCCCCCTCCCCCCAAAAATAAAAGCGCTCCCAGGAACCTTCTCGCATCTGGGCAACGCGCTGCAACGCGTTACGGGTCTGACGCAGACGAGGAGGCGGTCGTCTGAAAGGCGGGAGCGGCGGGGCGGGGTCCGCTTAGCCGTCTCGTCCCGGGAAGGGTTAAAGCGAGAGAGTCTGGATTGTGGAGAGGCGTGTGAAAAGGGGGAAAGGCGGAGACAGAGCGGGGCGGAGGGGGCAGGTTGGAAGCTGGAGAATTTGTGCGCGCCTCTCGGCTCCCATCCACGTCAATTTGGAGGCTCGCTCCATGTCCCACCAATGCCATTTTGGGGGTCCCCGTTTATTGGTGGAAGTGGAGGAATCCTGCCTAGCGACGGCCACATCTGCCATCGACGCCTTTTTGGAGACTCTCCGTTTCTCATCAGTATCATTGTGGGAGCTCCCCGCGACTTTTATTTTATTTTATTTTAGGTTAGGGTTAGGGTTTTGGAAGCAGGGGGGCTTTCCTATAAAAGCTCTTTCCTTTCCCCATCAATGTATTTTCGCGCCTCTCCCCATTTCCCATCATGATATTCGGAGCACCCAATGATTTTTGGACACACGACCATTTCTTGGCAGGGGCTTTCCTCATTTCCCCTCGGTGCAATTTTGGGGGCGTGGAGTGATGGCCGGCTGCCACAGGGGCTCCCTGTATTTTGCATTCACGGAATTTGGGGGCTGGGCATTCGTGATTAAAAAAAAGAAATCTTCCAGGCTTTAAAAAAAGTGCACCTTTTAAACTGCAGCATCTTTCTTCTACTTCATGGTTTTGTAAACTGACTAGGAAACAGGGCCACGGATCGGCATGACAATGCTTGAATTAAGTAAGTTTTCAATCCTACACAGTACATACTTCAACCCAGAGTTAAAGTTCCAGAACTCCCAGCATTGCCCAGTCATATTGGCAAATGTAGGATTCCACCCCCCCCCATCTGCACCCCAAATGTACCTTCTCTGTTTGCTGGGGTTCAGGAACTTAGATGCCACAGTGCACAACTCCTGTGGGAAAGGGGACAGTTTGTTTATTCCTTCACTTATTCACAGCATTTTTTCCTCAGTCCCAAAGCAACTTGCAAAGGAATGAAATAAATGGTGTAGCATCCACTCCATGTTGTCAGCCCCACCTTGCAGTCATGGCGGGAGGCTCAAGGCTAAACCTCAGCCCCCACAAATAAGATAGGGGCAAAGGCTGGAAGAAATAGCTGCAAAGATACTCTTTGGTTCTGGGTTTTAAGAGCCGTGCCCTCCTTGGTTCTCAGTGAATTCCTTGCAAGAGCTCGTCAGGCCAGAGTTGGATTGTGCTTGCTTGTTGTGAAGTCACATCCAACCCATCGCGACCCCATGGACAACATTCCCCCAGGCCTTCCTATCCTCCACCATCCCCTGGAGTCCACCCAAGTTCACACTAACTGCTTCAGTGACTGCATCTAGCTACCTCATTCTCCGCTGTCCCCTTCTTCTTTTGCCGTCTATTGTTCCCAGCATTAGGCTCTTCTCCAGGGAGTCCTTCCTTCTCATTTGGTGGCCAAAGTATTTGAGCTTCATCTTCAGGATCTGGCCTTCTAAAGAGCAGCCAGGGTTGATCTCTCTAGGACTGACTGATTTGATCTCTCTGCAGTCCAAGGGACTCTCGGGAATCTTCTCCAGCACCACAATTCAAAGGCCTCAATTCTTCGTTGCTCAGCCTTCCTTATGGTCCAGCTTTCACAGCCATACATTGCAACTGGGAAAACCATAGCCTTGACTATACACACTTTTGCTCGCAGGGTGATGTCTCTGCTTTTTAGTATGCTGTCTAGATTTGCATTAGCTTCCCTCCCAAGGAGCAAGCATCTTTTAATTTCTTGGCCATGAGTATAGTATTGCATTTATATTGATTTTGTATTTTGCTATTGTAAGCTGTTGATCAAGTATTCTTGAAAAGAAGCAACAGCAGATTTCACAGTAGCCTTATTTGAATTACAATTGCTCTCTAAAAATTTCAGTTGTATTCAATTATATTTAATTTCAATATTGTATTCTTTTATTAGCATTTTTACTGCTAATTTTCTGGTTATTTTAGAAAATTTTCTTTTTCTTTTGGTACTGTATTTATACTATACAAAATACTATATTATGTATTAATGCTTTTTATTTCTGCCTCAGCGGTCCCCAGAATAATTTTCAATTTTTTTCTGGTCCCTAACTGTAAAATGGTTGAAAACTGCTGGTCTAGGCAACTTTACCCTACTCATACTGCCTCCATCCCTCATCCCAGTTCTCATGGAGAAGTGCCCTTTACTTTCAGTAAAGCTGATCATATTTTACTTTGTAACATCACAGAAGTCTCTGGACAGATTACCACAACACTTAAAAAACAATATGGAACAATCATGGAATACGCTCCCCAGAGAGGTCCGCCTGGTGCCGTCGTTATTTGTTTTTCGGCGCCAGGCCAAGACCTTTTTATTCAAAATGTATTTTAACTGTTAATGTTTTTTTGCATTTGTTTAAAGGGTTTTTAGCCGAGATGCACCGGGGGGGGGGGGGGATGGTTTTAACGGACTTTTGTATTGTATTAATGTTGTTGTAAGCTGCCCTGAGGCTTTATTGCAATGGGGCAGCATAGAAATGTTATAAATAAATAAATATTTGTTTATTTATATTGGGATTTATATCCTGCCTTTTTCCTACAAAGTGCTCAAGGCAGCTTACAACTCCTCCGCCATCTTATCCCCACAACAACCCTGTGAGGTAGGCTGGGCTGAGAGTCTGTGAGTGGCCCAAAGTCACCGAGTCGGCTGCATGGCTGAGTGGGGACTAGAACCCAGGTCGTCTGAGTCCCAGTCCCAGGCTCTTCACCACTGCACCACACCTGCTCTCAATGCAACAGCATTTTTTAAAAAATCATAAAAATTGCCATTCTGAAATTTGGCAAAGTTGCAATATGAATTAGTTCATAAGACCTATTTACTGTATTTTTCGCTCTATAAGATGCACCAGACCATAAGACGCACCTAGTTTTTAGAGGAGGAAAACAAGAAAAAAAATATTCTGAATCAAATGGGCACATAATCACAGGCACATTCCCCATCACTTTCCCATGGGCTGCACATCTGACAGACTTACTGCACACACATATTTACTCTATAAGATGCACAGACATTTCCCCTTACTTTTGAGGGGGGGAAAAGTGAGTCTTATAGAGCAAAAAATACGGTAAGCAGCTAAAAAACCCCAGTAAACTAAGTAAATTACCTAAAGCGGAGGACAGTCTTAACCTGGCACTGAAAGGATATTACTTCCCATCAAAAAACTGGGACACTGCCATCAAGTTCTGGGGCATAACTCTGAGGGAGGTTTGGCTGATGGCAACAAGGAGAAGGGCCTTTTCAGTGGTGGCCCCACAGTTGTGGAATGAGCTCCCCACTGAGGCCTGGCTGGCACCAATTTTACTATCTTTTAAGTGCCAGGTAAAGACTGGGGTCTGCTAGCTTTCAAACAAGTCTTAAGATTTTTCTTCAAGTTATTATTAATATTAATCTGTTTTGAAATCTGGTTTTACATTTTGTATTGTAAACTTTTAATGGTATGCTAATATGTTTTAATATGATGTATTGTTATTTTTAATCTGCTATTGTGAACTGCCCAGAGAGTTTTGACTGTTGTTGGGCAGTACAGAGGATATATGAAGGATGGATGAATGAATGAATGGATGGATGGATGGAAGGAAGGAAGGAAGGAAGGAAGGTGGACGGATGGAGGATTTACGGACAATGGGTTTCTCCACAGTCTTTTTAATTTGCTTCGTTGTTGTTGTTGTTGTTAGTCGTGAAGTCGCGTCCAACTCATTGCGACCCCATGGACAACATTTCTCCAGGCCTTCCTGTCCTCCACCATCTCCCAGAGTCCACCTAAGCTGAAGCTGACTGCTTCACTGACTCCATCCAGCCACCTCATTCTCTGCCATCCCCTTCTTCTTTTGCCATCTATTGTTCCCAGCATTAGGCTTTTCTCCAGTGAGTCCTTCCTTCTCATTAGGTGGCCAAAGTATTTGAGTTTCATCTTCAGGATCTGGCCTTCTAAAGAGCAGTCAGGGTTGATCTCCTCTAGGACTGACCAGTTTGATCTCCTTGCAGTCCAAAGGAACTACGCAAGCCCCTTCGCCATGACAAGGCAGTGATCCATGAAGGGGAATTTGCTTCATACACAGCAGTTAATTGAGCTTGTTTCCTTGTCTGAGATTTCATTTCTCCCTTATCAGATTCTTCTCTCTGTTGCTACAGGTGGTGAGAAGGACACTGATAAAGAGGGAAAATGGAAGAAAAGGAATCAAAACAGAAGTGGAGGAAGTGATCACTTGCTTTGGAAGGAGCTGACTTCTCTGAAATTCACTCCAAGTATGCCACAAAGGAATAAAAAGGACTACGCTTCCTCAGGCTGCAGAAATGCTTAGTAATCAAGCAAGCCCTAGTACATATCAAAGAATACACAATAGGGAGCAATCTTTAATATGTTCAGAGTGTGGAAAGAGCTTCAGTCAGAGACTCAGCTTGACTAAACATCAAAGAGTGCACAAAGGGGAAAAACCATATAAATGCTTGGAGTGTGGGAAGAGGTTCATTGATACTGGAGTCCTGACCATACATCAGAGCACACACACTGAGGAGAAACCATATACATGCTCAGTATGTGGAAAGAGCTTCAGCCAGAGCCCAAACCTTTCTTCCCACTGGAGAACCCACACAGGAGAAAAGCCATTTAAATGCTCACACTGTGAAAAGGGCTTCAGCTGTAGATCAGGCCTTACTTCCCATCAGAGAACCCACACAGGGGAGAAAGCATTTACATGCTTGGAGTGTGGAAAGTTTCAGCTATACTTCAAGCCTTGCTTCCCATCACAGGATCCACACAGGAGAGAAGCCATTTAAATGCTCGAAGTGTGGAAAGAACTTTAGCCAAAGAGCAAACCTTTATTCCCATTACAGAATCCACACAGGGGAGAAGCAATATATGTGCCTGGAGTGTGGAGGAAACTTCAGCTGCAGCTCAAGCCTCACTATCCATCAGAGGATCCACACTGGGGACAAGCCATATCAATGTCTGGAGTGTGAAAAGAGCTTCCACTGTAGTACAAGCCTTATTTTCCACCAATCCACACAGGGGAGAGGCCATATATATGCTCAGAATGTGGAAAGTCCTTTAATTGTAGTGCAGGTCTTACTTACCATCAGAGACTACACATAGGGGAGAAACCATTCAAATGCTCGGAGTGTGGAAAGAGCTTCAACTGTAGCTCAAATCTTATTTTTCATCAAAACATTCACACAGGAGAGAAACCATATACATGCTCACAGTGTGGAAAGACTTTCAGATAATGGAGCCACCTTTGTAAACACCAAAAACTGCACGAGCTAGAAATTCGCTGATGCAGAAGGAACTTCAGCCGAAAAGCAAGCTACTTGAGGTCCTATCAAAGAATCCAGGCTAGAAGGAATCCTGAGAATCCCTTGAAATGCCTGGGATGGGGAAACAGGTTCAGATCTTCTTTCAGACTTTGTGAGGAGACACAAAGGAATTATTTTATGACTGTTTCTGGCTATAGAATTCACACAAAGAGCCAGCCACCCCACTACTCAAAATGTGGCAGGGATGTGGCAGGGCTGGGTGTAGGCAATGGATCTCAGCTGGAGGTGGCATTGTACAAGGTGTCTAAGTGGTCTTAAGATTTTTACCTATCTGGTCACCTGTGATGAATAAACGTTGCCTCCAGGAGACCCTGTGAGAATAGGCAGATCCATGGTTACAACTATAGCTCCAGGGATGCATTTGTCTGCTCAAGATGTACTCAAATAAGCTAACAGGACTCCATCTTGGAGCCGATGCTCCTTCAGGATACATGTGTACTGAGAGAGCCAATCTCTTCCTCTCCCTCCAGAATTCCTTTACCCCTTATCTGTGGTTAGTCTTACACAGTGCTTTTTTTGTAAAAAAAAAAAAAAAAAGTGCTGGAACTCACTTCTTGGGGTCACACTTTTACACAATGGTTGCCACTGGCAGTAAGCACTCAGCGCGCGACCACATGACCGATCCCAAGCCGAGCAGCGTCCCAAACTGAGCAGTGCCCTCACAATCAGCGCTGACAATCAGCGCATCAGCGCTGACACACAAGCAGCCCGCAGGCACTATGTTAATGATTTCTGCCGCCGATCTACGCCCAACAGGGCGATTCACAATCACTTGGAAAAAGCCATCAAAAAAAGGTGCCAGAACGCCATTCTGGTGCATTCTATGATGAAAAAAAGCCCTGGTCTTACAATTTTGGAGAAGCAGCCAGCATGGATCTTTCCATGTCAGCTGCTGCAGCATCCTAGAATAGTAGAGCTGGAATGGACCAGAAACCCCTGCTCAGTGCAGGACACTGAGTTAAACTATCCTTCTCAGATGCATGCCCAGTTGCACCTGGAACGCCTCGAGTGTGGGAGAACCCCCGACTTCCAAGGTCTTGGGTTCCATTGCTGTACTGCTGTAACAATCAGAAAGTTCATCCTGGTATCTAGCTGAACTCTGGTTTCCTGTAACTTGAGCCTGTTGTTCCATGTCCTGCACTCTGGGATGGTGGAGAAGAGACCCTGGCCTTCTTCCTCTTTGTGGCAGCCTTTCAAGTACTTGTAGAGTGCTAACCTGTCTCCCCACAGTCTTCCCTTCTCAAGGCCGGGCATTCCCAGTTCCTTCAGTCTCTCCTCAGAGGACTTTGTTTCTATTCCCCAGATCATCCTTGTTGCTCTCCTTGGAATCCTTCCCAGCTTGCCTGCATCTTTCTTAAAATGTGGTGCCCAGAACTGGATGCAGTATTCCAGATGAGGCCTAACCAGTGTTGAGTAAAGAGAAACTAGCCCTGCCTATGATTTGGGAATTATACTTCTATAGACGCAGCCCAAAATGCCCTTTTTGCATCTATATCATATTGTTGACTCATGTTCAGCTTGTGATCTTCAGCAATTCCAAGTTCCTTTGCACTTGCAGTATTATGAGGCCAAGTTTCTCCACCTTGTAATGACACCTAGTTGACATGCAGGGTGTGGCTGCTGAGATGGTAAAGACATTCCTTGTCACACAAATTGGGCGACTATAATGAATCAAGAAGCACCCCCAAACTGTTCTCCTTTTGAAGGAGTGCAACCCCATCCAGTACACATAAATGCCCCCAGTTCCCTAATTTTGTGCTTTATTTATTGGGCTAGTATTATTTGTTTTTTGTTTATTGTTTTTGTACGGTGGCTTTAAAAAAGGTACCGATGCATATTATTTATTTCTCTGTGTTGAAAGTTGCCTTTGGAGGGCTTTCCTTTACCTTAAAAGACAGCCTGTGTATATGAACAAACATAGAATTGGTTGGTGAATACATTTTGGGGATTGCATTGTTACAGTGTAACCTGGAGATCACCCAGAGACCACTCTAACGCCAAATTAGTCAAATGCAAAGTCCTTTATTGAAGCCAGCGACTACACGGGGCAACAATCCTACCCAAATCGTGCAGCCCTGATTGCTGTAACCATCTGCCTTTTATATCTTGTGTATTTGTTGTTCTTGTGTGAGCCGAGACTCATTATCACCTTTTGTTCCCGGGACCGACATTTGTGGTTACAGTTGTTTCTATTAACTGATTTACAGACGTTAGGGGCGGTTCATTATCTGTCTCCTAGTCATGTCTTTCTGTATTCGCGATAAACCTTATGCTAGCGTAGGCGGTGTCCTAGTCATCCTGTGACTATCAAAGGCTGCTCAGATCAAGGGCCGCTCAGAACAAAGACTGCTTAGGCATTTCTTAACCTTGGGGTATGTCCACCCCAGTCCCTGGAACTGAATTGCTAAGGCATGCAAGCATATATACAGAAGCAAAGAGCAAAAAAAAATTCGGTATGCCTACGGATGTTGCATTAGCTTGAATGTAACTCCTCTAGAGCCGATAAGCTTTTTCACAGCATAAATGTGTATGTGGTACTTTCATGATCAGAGGTTAAACTGCCTCTTTAGCAGTTTAGACCTTCTGTAGCTGACTTCTGGTGAAGTGCAAAAGTCATCCCTTTAGTGCAGGGGTCCTCAAGCTTTTTCCACAGGGGACCGATGAGGCAGAGACTTGCTCCCACAGAAGTGGCCATGTGGCTTTGCAGGAAAAAGGCAGGATATAAAGCGAAAAATAACTAACTAACTAACTAACTAACTAAATAAATAAATAAATGGGAGACTAGTAAAGACTCCCATTTATGCATTTAACTTTCAACTCCCTTGCCAGCAAAAGACAGCGGCGACCATTCCTTCTCTCCACCACCATCGGCTTCTTCCTTGTTTGCTCCCTTCCTCTGGACTTGAGCGAGGCAAGAGAGCTGGCAAGTTGCAGTGAAGAAACAGGTCAAGGGGGAATCTCATCCCTGGAGCTTTTTGGTTTTGAGGGTTAACCATCTGTAGGAAACTCCCATTTTCATGCAGCTGTCTGCACAGTCATGTGATTTCATATTGATCTTGTCTCCAGGCCTTCATGGTGAGAGCCAAACACTTACCAAAATGAGACTGACTGACTTCAGCCGGGCTTCCATGAAAACTTTTCAAGTGCCACTCCCCACTGAAGGAAGAATTATTATACGCCGAGCCAGGGCCAAGCTTGGGAGCTTCAGCTCTGAGGAAAAGCCTTACGGGGTTCAGACTGTACAGACCTTCTGAAGTCTAGAAGCTGTTGTGGGTTGCCCTGCGATTGGGGAGAGAAGGGCCACTTTCTGGAAAACATATTTCTCTCTTTAAAACTTTTCCTTCAGAATCACAGTTGAATTTTAAGGCCAGCGTGCACACATAAAAGCAAGCAATTTAATGCAATGTGGACAAAAGACTGAAACAGACACAAAACATTTGTAGGATATCTTGTATCTTGGCTTCTCTGGTCTTCTCTCCCCTGAAAAGTCCTCCATTCACCTCTCCAAGGTTGAATTCCTGACCTCGGAAAGCAGCCAGCAGAGTTATTCCTATGCTAGCCATAAGGGGCATAGAAGGAGCTCCAATCTCCAGAAGAGTCCCAATTTGCAGCTCTGAAGTCAGAGGACTTTCTCCACCCTCATATCTGGGAATCCAAAATATTCTACAGTTCCTTAGACACTATCCAGAGACCACAAGATTGCTGATATTAAAAAGCCAGGGTGAATAAAAAATGTTTTGCCTGGTGCCTGAAGCATTGCCGAAGCACTAGGCAAACATATTTTGGGGGGGGGGGATTCCCTTGGGGGGAGGGAGCACTGCCAAAAAAAAAAAAACCTTCCCCTTGTTGATGTCCCACCTTGAGGCTGCTTAAATTTGGATCCAATCTGTAAGAAAGAAGATAAGAAAAGCCCTGCTGGATCAGACTGCAGGTCCATCTAGTTCAGCACTGACTCCGTCCACTTGGTGGAAGACCTCCTCCTGCCCAAGCTGCAAGCAGGCCACCTCTGGTGAAGGAGGGAGCACAGGGCCAGCAAGGCTAGTAGCCACAGATAGTCTCCTTCCCCACCACAAATCCATCCAATTAAAGCCATCCAGATTGGTGGCCATCAATAGCCCATCTGGACCACCCTTCAAACACATCACCAGGGAACTTCCTTCAAGTAGTCTGTCTTCCTCTGAGGTCCCTCTCTTTGCAGGTGTCTCCTCTCCCTCCAGCCTCTTTCTCTACAGATTTCCAAGCTCCATTCCCAGCCGCTCCAGGCAGGGATGAGGAGTTGCTTACAGCTTAAAGGAATGTCATCCCGGTTTGCAGAATGCAATGAAAAATTAAACAGATTTATTGAAATAGATCACAATCAAATTTGAGGAAGATGAGCAAATAGTTTTTGGATGGGCTGCGGGAATGGCTGATGTAAGGACTCAGGAGGGGACACAAAACCAGTAATGGAAGGGAGTATGTCAAAGGACAATGGATATCATTATGTGGTCAATAAGAGCAGGCCCAAAAGAGGATCCAAGGGGATTTCTGCAGTTTGGTTAACACCACCAAGGGATGACCTGAACCTTTCCTCTCTAAGTATAGCCCCAGCAGTAGCCGGTTAGCTAGTTTTCATACCACATTTTCCCGAAAATAAGACCTAACCGGAAAATAAGCCCCAGCATGATTTTTCAGGAGGCTCATAATATAAGCCCTACCCCAAAAATAGGCCCCAGTTAAGATTGTCAGCCAGACGGATGGGGAAACATGGCAGTACATCCATTGCAACAAACGATAGATGCATTGAATTATAAAGTAAAAATGTTGTTATATAATTAAATATAAATAAATAATATTGACATTAATACTTAAAATACATGATAATATACATTATAATTAAGTATTTGTAAATACCGAAGCGGGCACCTTTGGATGAGAGGTAAATGCCTATATATACAGATGAATGCGAGACTTATTGCTGAATGACCAGTCAGAGTACAGGCACAACACACAAATAATGTCAATACGTCATGTGTTGTAACGGACATACTTAATGCATGGATGCAAAATGCAAGATGAGTGCAAAAAGAAAGAGCTATTCGTTGAGTACAAGAAAGGAATCATGGAGGACTCTCGGGACAAGAATCTTACGGCTTTTGTAAGAAAAAAAATAAGACATCACCTGAAAATAAGCCCTAATGTATCTTTTGGAGCAAAAATTAGTATAAGACCCGGTCTTATTTTTAGGGAAACAGGGTACAGTGGTACCTTGGCTCACGAACTTAATCCATTCCACAACTCTGGTCATGACCCAAAATGGTTGTGAACCAAGTCAAATTTCCCCATGAGATCCAATATAAATAAGATTAATCCATTCTGTAACCTTTTTACTCACAAAAATTTGAAGCAAAGTGACAAAGATCAACAAAGATTGCAGCCATCTCCTCGCCCCCCCCCCCCAAGCATGACCACCATCGTGCCCGTCTTCCCTACATGAGCATGACTGTGGCCATAGATGGGCGCTATTGGGGTCGCGCTCGGGCAGGGAACACGGGTGCAACTGGGGCCATCTTCCCCCCCCCCCCACCTAGCATGACCATGATTGCACCCATGCAGGGAAGGCGGGCACGATTGCGATCGTCACCGGATGCAGAGTTCGCGACCTGCCACAAAATTTTTATGAAATTTCTGTTCGCGACCCGATGTGGTCGTGAACTGAGGTGTTCATGAGCCGAGGTACCACTGAATTCAGCCGGTCCTTGGTGGCTTGGAAAAGGGATTTCATATCCTACCATCCATTCTTTGGACCTCCCTGTCCTCTTGGGATGTATGGTGCTCTGGGCAGCAACACCCCAGTTGGGAGTCCTCTTTTTTTGGAAGGGTCTTCTTGATTGCAGACTACCTGGAGCCCAGCGGCAAGGGTGGCTCTCCAGATCAGCAATACGAGGAGTTTGCTCCTCTAGGATCCGTGGACGACTTCTCGTGCTTGGCTCTTAGAAGGAAGAGCCAAGAGGAAGTCCGAAGCTCACAGAGCATGGGCTATGCAACCAGCAACCTTCTTCCATGTCTTGTGTACCAGCCCAAAGGTGGTGCATGCAGCACAGGAGTCCTGCTTGTGCAGCAATTGTACGAGGCTGTTCCTGGTGAGCAACGCACAAACTCCGGGCACACTTGCCAGGAAGTTGGCCACACAGCTGCAACGAACCAGTCCAGCTCTGCGGAGCTGGATCCAGGGAATTCAACAGATCTCCACCCCCAAAATGGATTCCTCAAACAGCCCTACTCCAAATGTTGACACACTGGAGCTCCCATCATCCCTCACCACTGGCTATCCTAGCTAAGGCTGATGGGAGTTGAAGTTCAACCATCATTAGCCCCACACCAAAGGTGGCTACTGTGAGTTAAGTGCTCCCAAAATCAGTGTATCTGTAGGGCATTTCCTGGATGGATTCCTCAATGTGCTCTGAGACTTGCATCCCACCAAAGTTCCTTCCACACACCAAGCATTTAAGTAGCTTCTCTGCTTTGCTCATTCTTTGACAGTAAGGAAAACTTTGGCTGTCTGAAACCTTTTACACCCTCAATCTCTCTGATTCCTACACTATTATGCAAAGTAGAGCTTGAAATCCAGCTGAAGTGTTGCTTTCTCCCTTCTCATTTTCTGAATTTAAGGGTACAATGGAAAACACTACAACATCCAGCAGTTCCCAGCCAGCCATGCTTCCTGGGGGATGATGGGCTGTGCCCTAAATGGCTTTTCATGTGTGGATGCTCAATGTTGCTTCAGGATTGTCTCATAAAATGCTTTCTGCCTCTGACCATTTATATGGCTTCTCTCCTTTATCGAAACATTGAAGCAGAGTGTGAGTCAGAAGGGGTCTCCCGGACCATCTAGTCTGGCCCCTGGCTCCATTCATGACATGCCTACCATGTGCATGTCCAGCCTATCCTTGTCCATCACCCTCACTTCCCATTGAAGCCCATTCCATACTCCTGGGGTCCTAATCACCAGAAAGTACTTCCTGGCCCCCAAACTGAACCTTGAACCTATGAATTACCTGATATTCTGTAAGGTTTACTTTCTGGTCTTTCCACACCAGAAACCTTTATATAGGTTATCCTTTGGGTGGGGGGATTCCATGATATATTTTAGGGCTTGTGAAAGCTTGGAACATGTTGAATTCAAGGTATTGTTTTTTGGAAGGTGTGACCTTAGGACCAAATGTGTCCTAGAAATCTTCCCACATATCAAGCATGTATGTCACCTCTCCTGTGTGCAGATTCTGAGAAGGCTTGTAGGGCCTGTGTGGGTACTGACGCTGTTCAGTGCACTGGTAAGGTTTAGCCGCAGTGTGTATTCTTTGATGTGAATAAAGCTCGGCACTGTACTCAAAGCTCTGTCCACACTCGGAGCACGTATATGGTGCTTCCCCTGTGTGGATTCTCTGATGCCTCCTCAGGGTTCTGCTATCACTGAAACCCTTTCCACACACTGCACATGTGTACGGTCTCTCCCTAGTGTGGACTCGGTGATGCCTCGTAAGGTTTGTGCTATGACTGAAGCACTTCCCACAAGTAGTACATTGGAAAGGTTTATCCCCCGTGTGGATTCGGTAATGTATGATAAGGTTTTTGTTTTCCCTGAAGCTCTTTCCACAAACTGAACATTTGTAAGGTTTGTCTTCAGTGTGAATTTTATAATGCATTCTAAAGTTTTTCTTCTCGGTGAAGCTCTTTCCGCACTCTGAGCACTGGTAAGGTTTTTCCCCTGTGTGCACCCTTTGATGAGACCAGAGCTCTGAACTACATCGGAAGCTCTTCCCACATTCTGCGCATTTATAGGGCTTCTCCCCTGTGTGGATTCTGTGGTGCCCCTTCAGGTTTTTCTTCTCCCTGAAGCATTTTCCACACTCAGAGCACTGATACGGTTTTTCTCCTGTGTGGACCCTTTGGTGTGACCAAAGTTCTGAACTCCACCTGAAGCTCTTCCCACACTCTAAGCATTTACATGGCTTCTCCACAGTGTGCGATCTTTGATGTGTCCTAAGGCTTGGCTTACTAGTTAAGATTTTTGCACATAAAGACATTGCATTCCTTTTGCTTCCAGTGTGACATTCTTGTAGCCTTGGGATTTCACGGACACTAGTCCCATGAGAAGGAGAAGGAACAGGTCTATTGCCCAACTTCCATTGTGCATCAGTTTCCCAACTCTGCTGTTCACTTTCTTCCTCGCCCTTCCTCCAGTCACCTGAGGAAATGAGAAAGCTGGTTAGGAAGGAACAGTCCCCCTAATCAGAGAAGAGACCCCATTAACTGCCCATTGAAATATAGAAGAGAGACTCGTAGGGGCCAGCTTCAAACTAAAGGTCACTCGCCATGTGCTGGCATGCACAGCCATGCGGCCCGCAGAGCCCTGGACTCCCTTAGTGAGCCCAGCCTCCTCCATGTGCTCTCCCCAAGCTACCAATTCTCCAGAGGTTTAACCACTAGGCATGGAAGCGTCCAGAGATAACAAGGAATCTCCTGCATGTACTTCCCTCTTCACAGCAGGGCAGCCTGTGACCAGCAATGCTGGGTTCCCCATCAAAGTGCTGAGAGAGATGATCCACTGTGAATGTTGGTCATGGGATGTGGTCCCATCCTTTGAGGTTATCTGGCCCACGGGTATCATTTGTTAATTATACTGGTTATTATTTATTATATTAAGAATATTGATATAATAATAATGGCAGTGGGATCGTGACCATCATCATCATCATCAATTATTATTACTGTTATTATTATTATTATTATTAGTAGTAGTAGTAGTAGTAATATTTGCATTTCTATGCTGCCCCATACCTGAGGTGGTTTACAACAATGCACAGCAACACTAAAATGTAATACAAATGTAAATTTAAAGAAGCATTCAGATGAATTTAAGGCAGGTAAAATGTGTAATAAAATGATCGTTGAAAAGGAGAAACACATAGGATTGGTAATCCCCTCCAGGCTTTAGGGAACTAAGAAAATCCATCATGGTCTTGACATCAAGACGTGTCTTAACCTAGTATTGAAAAGATAGCAAGTTTGCTGGGTTAAAATACATAAATGGCTTGAGGAAACATAGAAACATAGAAACATAGAAACAGAGCGAGTCAGAAGGGGCCTCCTGGGCCATCTAGTCTGACCTCCGGCACCAGCCGGCTCCGCTCATGACATGCCCACCATGTACATGTCCAGCCTATCTTTGAACACCCTCACCGATGGGGCCTCAACGACCTCCCGTGGAAGCCCATTCCACGCCCTCGGGGTCCTAACTGTCAGGAAGTGCTTCCTGGCATTCAAATTGAACCTTGGCTCCCTGAGCTTTGCTCCATTGGAGCGCGTCCCGCTTTCCTCTGCAGGGGAGAACAGGCCTCTCCCCATCTCCATGTGACAGCCCCTCACATACCTGTATGTTGCCAACATATCCCCTCTGAGTCTCCTCTTCTCCAGGCTGAAGAGACCCAGTTCCCTCAGTCTCGCCTCATACCCCATCCCCTGCAAACCAGCCACCATCCTTGTGGCCCTACGCTGCACTGACTCCAACCTGGCTATATCCTTTCTGTAATGAGGGGCCCAAAACTGAACACAATACTCCAGTTGCGGGCGCACCAGAGTCATGTAGAGTGGTAGTAATACCTCTCTTGATCTAGAAGCCACACTTCTGGCTATGCAACCAAGGGTGGCATTCGCCCTCTTGACCACCGCATCACACTGCTGGCTCATGTTTAGCCTGCGGTCAACCAGTACCCCGAGGTCCCTTTCACAAGTGCTGCTCTCCAGCCACTTGTCCCCTAACCTGTACTTATGACAGCTATTCCTATGCCCCAAGTGCAAGACCTTGCACTTCTCCACATTGAACGCCATCCTGTTGTCTCCTGCCCACTTCCATAGTCTGTCCAGATCCTTTTGGATCTGGTGTATCTGCTCCTCAGTTGTGGCCACCGCTCCAGTTTTAGTGTCGTCTGCGAATTTGATCAGCAGACTGTTCACCCCTTCTTCCATGTCGTTAATGAAAAGATTAAACAGGATCGGCCCCAGGACAGAGCCCTGGGGGACCCCGCTTGTCACTGGCTGCCATCCCGACGATTCCCCGCTAATGGTTACCTTCTGCTTTCGGTCAGTCAACCATGCCCTAATCCACCGGACAGTGCTTTGGTGTATCCCAAAACTCCTCAGTTTCTCCACCAGAATATCATGGGGCACTTTGTCAAAGGCCTTGCTGAAATCCAGGTATACCACATCCACTGCATCCCCTCCATCTAGCCATCTTGAAACCTTGTCATAGAATTCCACAAGGTTTGTCTGGCAGGACCTGTTTCTGCGGAAGCCATGTTGTGTGGCTGTCAGCCTCCCTTCCCTATCTAGCATCACTAGATCTCTCTCTATTATAAGCCTTTCCATTGTTTTTCCTACAATGGACGTAAGGCTAATCGGTCTATAATTCCCCATGTCCTTCCTACTACCCTTTTTGAAAATTGGGACCACCGATGCCACCCTCCAGTCCTCTGGAACTTCACCTGTTCTCCACGAGGCCTCAAAAATGGAGGCCAGCGGGCATGAGAGAACCCCTGCCAACTCTCTAAGTACTCTCGGGTGTAACCCGTCAGGGCCTGGCGCCTTTGTAATGTCCAATGCCCTGAGGAGCCCCTCGACTTCAAGGGGGG